>CM031971.1:15733001-15883145 GCA_018804465.1 Populus tomentosa
AGAACTGCTCAAAAAAATAGTGAAATAGAAGAGCCAAAAAAAAGAAAGAGAGGAAAGGATGTTAATGTAATGCAGTTCTTTGTTTAAATTTAGAGCTCCTCGAACCCTTCTTCATCCCCTTCCTCCTCAACCCTTTGCAATTCTCTCCTCCAAAATTCCATCTGACAGGAAAAAAAAAAAAAAAGGCAAATACATCAGATAATGGCATCTGCAATCGTGAAGCTTCTGGCATTTATGATCTAGCCATCAATTTCCCATGATAAAGAATAACACTCATGGTTTGAGAAATATTTAAACAACTCCATGCAATAAGAACCTTTAACAACAGATTAAAGAACTACATAAGAAATATTTGAGATTAAATAATTTGACAATTGCTAGCCCTCAAAATACCAAGTCACAGTTACATATGCTTAACTTAGACATACCTAAAATTCCAAATAACGGTCACTCTTTGAGAATTTCACATCAACAGATAAAACATTAGGAGAAGACATTTTTTTATAATTAACCCCCCTCCCTTATCAAGCAAGTGCTTTATATTCACACCTGATCATCTGAAAATTGCAATTGTTCTGCGACAAATAATATATTCTTGTATTCTCCTGGTGATACTTCCTTTCCTAAACTCTTAGCAACTTCATCATAGCCAATCATGTCCACTCGGAAGCCATTGCTCATGAAGAGCTTGTTCATCCATTTCTCTGCGCTGGGCTGTGCAAGAGGCCAGACAACAGGATAGGGCCTTGCTTATTGAGAGAAGGTAAAAGAAAAGAAAAGAAAATGTAGCTTTGAAGTCTGAATCTGACCTTGATGCCAATTTCAGTTTCTGCCAACCATGCAGGCAGTTCCCCCAAGAACAAGCATCCACTCATGGCCAAACTACTGGCAACCAACAAAATTTCTTTGAAATTTGCCAAAGTCATAACAGGCAGTCCCTGTAAACCCATATAATAACAGTATTTCCCTCGTTAAGGAACCAAATTACATATGCTTTAACAACTTCCTCGCAAAATAACGAAGTCAAATGGTTTTATGCAACATTGGAATCCACATAAAAAAAAATAGAAGCCTCAATCACCTGGATGACCCATAAACTAGGCTGATTACCATTAAAGCCTTTTGCAAGCAGACTGTGCTGTATATCAGAGGACTCCAAAGGAACATGCAGGAACAAGCAATTTCTTGGAATTTTGGCCCCAACACCTAGCATCTTCAAGAAGATAGTGTCAAGCATTTGTACTGCTTACCTAACTAATTCAAATTCATAAATCCATGTAGAAGAACCACATTTTTAATTTTGACGAGTATAGATTTGCAGATGGAGTTAATGTCAATACTCCTCAAACTTCTTATGAAATCCTGAAACATGAAAACCTTTTCACCCAAATGAATGTAGCCTAATAGTAATATTTAGAATAATCAATTTATCTGTGGATACACACTCAAAACGCAGGCATGATTAACATGTCAAATCTAATCATCCCAGCAACTTTATGGTCAAGTGATGTCTCAAGACACTGGCATGGTTGTAAATTTATTGAATTAGTGATATACCAATCACCTTGAAGCTTTTCCGCTGACTTTTTAAATATCCTTTCTGAGGATATGTCAAATATTACAGTTGAAGTTGGCCAGTTAAGCCTATATGGCCGAGTGTCCATCCCGTCTGTTAACAAAACAACCTGCAGGGTAAAGATGGAAGACAATAAATTACTTCAAAATGGTGCAAAATGTTCAATGTAGCCTGAATTTGGTAGGCAAAGTACCTGCTTGAGTCCATCGATATGGTTCACTGTACGAAGTAACTTATCATCAATGAATTTAGTCGCAAGGCAATACTGGTGTGAGCACTTCTTCAAATCCATCTGTACATCGGGATGAACAAAGCAACCAGCATATGGATCCACGAAAAGAGGCTCTGCAATGCAAGAATCAATGCAAATTACATTCCAGCCAGCTAATACACAAACCTGTTACAACATCAAAATGCCACGGGAAGATTGAAATGTTAACCTGGAAAAGCAACAAGAAGCTCTGTTTATATTCACTCATGGTGAGTGAAAGGGACAACCTAAGAAGATTACTTCTTTCAGAACAAAGAAAAAATGACAGTAAAGTTTTATCAGACAAAAACACATTTTGAAAGGTTTTAATTTAGCAACTATCAAACAATAAAATGGCAGGCCCAAATAAGCTATTTGCAAGTGATTGATGTCCTAAAATCTAGTATGTCCAAGAAACAAGTTATTTAATGTTTGGAAACTGGTTAATCAAATATTCATATCATTATTTCTTCTCCTTAGCCCAGTAAATATAAAATTGATGGTAGAAATCCTGATACCTGCAAAACAGTCCTTATCGGTGGAACTTAAAAGACCCTTCGATAATAAAATCAGTAATTTAAAGTGGACCAAGCTCATCCCCCTAGCTGAACCCAAGGGAGTTAGGCGCTTCCCTTGGCACTTGGGCACGGCCAAAGCAAGTGCCCAACTCTCTTGGACACGGCCAAGAAAAGAACCTAGCTCCCTTGGATTCAGCTAAGAGGAAGACCTCAGTCCCTATTAATACAACTAAGAGAAAAAGTTTAGTCTCCTAGCTTAGCTATATTTTTGTATCCAACTTCCATACACCTTTAGGTGTATAAAAATGTTCTAAGGACTTGCTATATTTATCATTCATTAATGCATTTGTAAGAGATATTTATTATCCCTCATTAAATGTTATCAAGACAAAATGACACTTCAGCCTCTCATCTCCATAAAAGAACAAAACTCGTGTTATATAAATATCCCATGAATTCTTCAAGGTCCAAATTTACTTTTTCTACTCTCCAAACTTATATATCTTAGTCTTTAGAGCATTAATCACACAAAAATAAGAACATTCTTGTTCTTGAAATTTAAGGCTCTTTCTTTTATTTATTACCATTCTCATTTAAAGTTATTGACTTTATCTTCGGGGGATTTTTAAATCCTACCGGTTAGGACTATTTTGTAGATATCAAAACTTCTACCGGTAATTTTATACTTCATGGGCTAAAGAGAAGGAAATATTAATGTGACTATATGATTAACCACTATCCATACACCTCATTCCTTAGCATATTAAATTTTGGGACATCATCAGCAAGTACTGCTAATTTAATTATCCACATCAATGCTTAGCCGACAGACCAATACTCATGCCTCAAAGGCACGAGTGTTTTCATGTTCTAAGGTTCAAGTTTCCACCCCGCCCCTCAATCACAGCTAACAGCAAACCACTAATGCGTGCTGGTTTGGCAGAAAAGGAAAATAAATCATAATGGCAAAAACTGGGGATTAAAATACAGCTTGTAATTCTCCATGTAACAAAAAAGACAGGTACCCAAATTCTGCATTAGACCGGTATCAACATATAACATTGCATGCGTTATACAGTATTAGAAAAAAGACCTTATGAGCTTGTTTGCACTGATTTGACTTCATGAAGCCATTATCTCAATTTCTTATCTAACTGTTCGACAAAATGGCCGACAGAAAAGGAACTCAGCGTCAGATAACTAATAAAGAGAAGAGGTTTGCCTGGTCGATGCATTTCCTGGAAACGAAGTGAAGCAGCACTAGTGGCGGCTTGGAGTAATGGGTCATTTTCAGCGTTGAGTTTGGCTCTCAAACAGCTATTTTTCTTTGATTTTGAAGCGTAGAACAGAGAAGGGCTCACGATAGGAGTAGCCGCAGGTGAACGCACAAAGCCCAACAACCCTTCCATATGTAAGAGAATATTTATTTAGTAGTTTGATGCTCAAAGATTGGATTGCCCAGCAAAAATAAGAGGTTACACAGTCTACCTTTCATTGCTCCCTGAATGCAAAGAAATACGACGGGTTAAGGGTAGATTACGTGGCTAGAGCAAGCCAGATGATACGACCCGTACAGAATTAGATGCGGCGGCGTTTGAGTTTGTAGTTTCTCCTTTGTAACCTCGTCAAACGACACTCTTGTTACTTCACGTGAAACTTGTTACGGGTGTTTGGAAGTGTGGTAGCGGTTGCTTTTTAAATAGCTTTTTGTACCGAAAAACATGCCAATAATTTTTTTTATTTTTTAAAAATTATTTTTGATATCAGCACATCAAAACGATCCAAAAGGTACAAACCGCACTCAATTTTAGCAAAAAAAAAAAATTGAAATTTTCTGAAAAGCAGGTTCAAAAGCAATGCCAAACAGACACTTAGTACGCTGGGGATCAACATTTTATTTTTATAAAAAATATTAAAAAAATTTAAAATTTAAAAATATTGGATCTGATTGTAACGCTAAACCCAAAAAAATTAGAATTAAATGTCAAACCCATTAATATTAGGATCTGATGCTAGACCTAAAAGAATTAGGTCCTGACACGGGACTCATTAGCCTTGGGTTCAGTCATAGACTCAAGAGAATTGTATATGGATGCAAGACCCATTATCCTTGTCCAGACAGAAGACCCAAGAGAATTGGGTCGTAAAACAGGACCTATTAGCCTAGGGTCCTGACAACGGACCCAAGCAAATTAGGCCCTGATGCCAAACCCATTAGCCTGGGATCCTGATGACGGACCCATGCGAATTGGGTCCTGACGCTAGACTCATTATCTTTGGATATGGACGCAGACCCAAGAGAATTGGGTCTTGACAATGAACCCACAAGACTTGGATCCTAACACCACACCTAAGAGAATTAGGTTCCGACACCAAATCTATTAGCCTTGGTTCGAACATGGACGCATTACCTATGGGTCTAGACACTAAACCCAACAACCTTAGGTCCGGAAGTCGTATCCTAGAGTATCGGGTTAGGCGGGACTATAAGACCCAAGTAATTTTGGTATGCGCCCCTGACACACCCAAGCAACTTGGATTAGTTGCTCATTTCTAGCCCCAATTTTATTGGATCTGGAAGGGGATGTCTGACTGAAGTTAATAATAATATATAACTTGTTTGTTCAAGTTCTTATATTTTTTAATCTTTTTAAAAAAATTATAGTTTTTCTTCGATGATAATAATATTTTTTTAAAAAAATTTACTAATGATAATAACAATAACAATAATTGTAATAGTAATAATAATTCTTAATTTTCCTTTCAAATCAACTCCACTACTTTTTTTCAATATTAATAATAGTTTTACAAATTTATTAATTATTATATTAATAATATTAATTATAATCAAAATAATAATACTTATAATAAAAATAATGATACTTTTAATATTAATAATATTAATTATAATAAAAATCATAATATTTATAACACAAATAATAATATTTTTAATATTAATACTTTTAATTATAATAAAAATAATAATATTTAGAATACAAATAATAATATTTATCATATTAATAATATTATTAAACTTATTTGACCCAAGTTTTTAAAGTAATAATTTTTTAAAAAAAGTTATTAATGATAACAACAATAACAATAATAATAATTGTTTTTTTTTCCTTCTTTGCAAGGTCTGCAACCCCTCGAGGGGTCTTCATACCCCAGGCACAGGTCAGAAAAGACCTAGACGTGCAAGTCTACATCCAGCGAGTAGGTCTGTAGACCCTAGACATGTGGACCTGCAGACCCTAGACATGCAGACCCACTTGCCTAGGTCTGTAGCTAGGTGAGCGGGTTTGGCCCTAGCACCCGAGGCATGGCAACCCCAGCGCTAGGTGTCTGCAGTCCCACCAAAATTTGCACTTATTATTTTCTCTCAAACCATCCTTTCAATGTCAAATGCATCCCAATAAAAAGACAACCCCACCCTTCTCTGCAGTCTTTGCAACTCTCTGTGGCAGGACAACTCTGCCATTACACTACTTCAATCCATAATGTTTTGTGTTTAGGTAAACCGTAACAGGGGCACCCCACCATGCCCCATCAAATTTTGCATTGACCATTTTTCTCTCAAATTATCCTTTCAATGCTAAATACATTCCAATGAAAAGACAACCATACCCTCCCTTGTAGTCTTTGCAACTTTCTGTGATAATGATAGCTCTGTCATTGCATTGCTTCAATTCACAGTGTTTTGTGTCTAGATAAACAGTAACAGAGACATTGAGCTTTTTTAATATTGTATAATAATGATTGAAAATGATGCCAAATATCCCAATTGTAATTCTAACAAATTAGACCATATGACTGCTATTATAATTTTTTTAAAAAAAATTAGCATGTTTGAATTATTATTATTTGCAAATTAACACTTTAAAAAAATGATGAATGATTTATTTGTATGTGGGTTGTAAAACATGAAATTCAAGTTTGTTTTTAATCGGAAAGGATATTTCAAAAATATTATGAAATGAACTATGATAAGTAGAGGAAAAAAAAAAGAAAGTTTTGATAATGATACTTGTTATAACCCATTTTGGGTCCTCACATAAAAAAGAGAGAGGAAGAGAGCACAAAACAGTGCCATTTTGAACGACATTATGCTTCGTCTTCACCTGCACATGCAGAGGCAGGGGAAAAAGAAGTTTCTCTCCCTTGCAACGCACCCTCTCTCTCATTCCCCCGACTTGTCTCCTCACTGACACCACCCACATCCGCATGCACTGTCACCATGCCAAAAGAAGAAGAGAATCATGTCATGCAGTGGCAAGGCGTGACAATGCAAGGTTGCCTCACGCCACCCTGCCCTGCACCATGACAGGAGAAGGCATCATCACTCTCGCTCCCGCTGTCTATAAATACTGAGAGGTATAGAGAGAAAGAGGAGGCGTAGAGGAGGAGAATTGTTTTTGGAGAAAAGAGGGAAGCAAGCTGTAGAAACGAGTGAGAAAAAAGGGGGGGAAAGGAAACAAAGAGGGGAGTTAAATAAAAAAACAAACACGGGGAAACAGATATAAGAAACCAGATGAAATAAAGGAGAAAGAGGAAAAGCAGAAGGAGGAGAAGAAAACCACCACAGCAAACACCGTCGTTCTGCCATCGTCATCACTGCCAGCTGTCATCTTCCTCCCCCTCCTACAACACTGTGAAGAAGAAGGAAAACAGCAGTACTGGTTGTCACAACCACTATGCAGTGACTCCGCCATTGTTGTTCCTCCCCATCGCCACCACAACAACTCCACCTTGAGCCATCGTAAATAATAATAATAATAATAATAATAATGAGGAGGAAGAAGAGATAGAGAAGTAGGAGACAAAAATGGGGAGAAAAAGAAACACATAAAAAAAAAACATAGAACAGAGAAAGGGTAGAACCGTCGTCTGGAATCACCATCCACTGGGAGCACACCGCCTAACCACCGCTGTTAGCCTCTGCCACCACCACCAACACCACTACGCTCCCTTACTCCAGGTAATCTCCTCCTCTTTTTTATCTCCTCTGTTGTGTTCACCATTTGCATGCAGAACATGAGCAACTCACGTTCTATAGCAAAATAGAAAATAATTAGCTTGTTACTATGCTGCACACAGTAACCAGCTAATTATATATAACTGGTTACTGTGCTGAACCAACTATTGGTTTTTGGGCTTGAACATTAGCCCAACCCACATGGCTGGGTTGAGTCTAGCCACAGGCCCAACTCACATAATTGGACTAGGTCCGGCCAGTTTCATTTTAAAAAAAATTAAAAAATAATAATATATTTTCAAAGAAATTGCGATTTCCCCGCGTAACTTTTTTCAACACCATTTTGATTAATATCGGCCTGTATTTTTATATCGTAAAGATACAAATCCAGTATTAAAATTTCTGGTATTTCAAAAAAAAAATTCATGCATTCGGCCAAGTCTCTCAAAAATATATATATATTTTTAAGTTTTCTTTGTTGTATGAAAATGCAATATTACTATATATATATTTTTAGTAAGTATTTTAGCTTTAATAACCAGTTTATTAAAGTCAAGAGAACTTTTCCACTATTTCAAAAAATCAAAAAAATATTTTGTTTTGTTTTAATGTTTAGGATTATGAATTTATACGTAAAACGTATTCCCGATATTAAAAAGGTAGTTCTTTTATAGATATTAGAACGGTTAGGCTTTACCCCATAAGATAAAAACCTCCTTACTTAAGAGGGCTTTTCTTGAACCATAGACGGACCAACATTTAAAAAACATGACAACATCTTAGATTTTTATTAAACAATAAAAGAATGCAGCTTACCTTAACTAGGGTGTGTCTGGGGTGCTAATACTTTTTCTTTACGCAATCAGTCTCTGTACCTGATCTCTGAGATTAGTTAGGGTTCCTAGTAACCAAAAACTAGGTGGCGACTTCCATTTTATTTTTTCACTGATAAGAGACAAGAATTCCTTGTCTCCCCATATTTATTGGAATAGACATATATACCACACACTGAGAGGGTGAACGATCACCGCGACGCCGCGTACATGCGACAATACTGCTAGTATCATAAAAAAAAATTGATAAGACAAATACAACAACAAAAAAAATTCAATGATGAACAAAACAGACTATATTTGTTGCCAAAAGCAAGTGAACCACCCGCCATCTTTAAATGGCAAATGTGGCCAACTTTGATCACTATTAATGACCCTTTTTTTGCGTTGAATTTTTTTTGTTGAGATTTTGATGGTATCAATAATTTTTTAATTGAAGCTTTGATGTGTCTTCTAGGTCCTTTTCTTTTCTTTTCTTTTTTTCCTTTCTCTTCTTTCTTCATCATAATTTGTTCAATTCCTTTCACAAGTTTTTTAAAATGTCATGTTCTTAAATAATGACAAGGATGAGTATTGTGTTTTCCAATCATCATCGATATATAAAAATTATATTATTTAACTAATTGTTTTTTCAAACTTTATTATTTTACCTATTTTTTTTAAAAAAATTGTTCTACTAAACAAAAATAACCTATAATTAATAGGTTTCATGAGAATTTTTCAGTTCCTCGTGTTAACTACTAATTATATATATGCACCACTCCAAGTTACAAGAAAGGATATGTTTGTTACACGATTGAAAAAACTTCAACATCTACAACTGCAACATTGAATTGAATCTTTTGTCGTTGTTGTCTAAAAAATTTATTATTTATCACAAATAGAATAATTTATCATTCTTTTTATATTTTTTTTAATCTTTACACAATCCATATGAATTGCCCCACACTAGGTGAGTTAACTCAATGAATTCATGGTCTTCAAACTTCATTCTTAACCTAATAGATAAATCGCCCCACACTAGGTGAATTAATAATTCCTTATCAAGCCAAAGGGCATGACATGACACTTGTTGATTGTTTGAAATACTCAATTAATTATTAGGCGGATTCATCAGGTAATGGTACTGTTGGCCGTGTAAGTTCAGAAATACTAATTTTTTTCTTCAATTTGAAAGAATTGTGTATGAAATATAAGCTGTTAATTATTGACAATCTTATGTAGAATTGGGTGGCAAATTCATATACCGAACATATGAGCGAGGTGTCATTGGTCTATTATTCAGAGTAATTTTCTCATATGAGCGACACACCCTCTCCTCGTTTCCATGAGATGTGCTCTCATCTTATTGTGTATGGTCATCCCGACAAATGGATCTCACTTGTAGAGATAAAAATGACATGTTCTATACTGGGGTTGTGAAGGTATTGTCTAGATTTTGCATGGAAGCACCTGTTGTACAAGTAACCATGCATGACCTGTAAGGAATTTGAGAATCTAGTTAGAAACGATGATGTTGGTATTGGCAATTTCTTGACTTTCACAAAACATAGCGACTGTATGGCTTCATTGCTGGCTTGCATCTCACTTGTTTCAGCTATGCATTGGTATCAGTCACCTTGTCGGCGAGATCATCAATGGCCGACTATAATATTCATTATTCCCTCAGCCTGAGTATTCTCGCTAGTATTGTCGTCTCGGCTATCTTCAGTTTGACTGATATTGCTAGCAGTAGCAGTGGCCATTTTCATGCCTAATGCTTCAATTATATATAGTTGATAAACACCCTATCATTTCATTTAAAGGTTGTTCGATGCATTCTTTTTTGTTTCACTACGAATGAATGCATAGGACGATGGAGCTTTTGGGTTTGAATGCAGTGTTATTCCACTTTAAAAATCACGTGATGGGTTGTTTGTATTTACTGCTGCAAGCTCATGTAATTATAAATATGGTTATGTTCTGATTGGATTGGTTGGGGTAGTTTAATGTGAATGCATGTTTATCTTGCCCCTGCATGGTCTATCTTCTATTGGCTTCACGTAGTTAGCTGGTCCTTATTTCATGGGGGGGTTTTGATGGGCCCTTGAGGCTGAGTTCTTTGCTGCTGTGGTTTGTTGAATTATGATGGGTACATGTTGTTGACTTGGTTCGGCATGGGAGAGGAGCAGCTGGATGTTTTTGTTGGATTTCGGCTGCTTGTTTTGGCTCTGCTGGCAGTAGATTGACTTGCCTGGCAGTACATTGGATTGGCTGGTTAAGTCTCTCATGTTTGTTCTATGTGTGGCTACTTCTGGCCTTATAGATGTTTGTTTTATGTTTCTTTTCAATAGGAGCATGTTCCCATTTTAGTTTTAGGGTATTGGTTACCCTCATCTTTGTATATACATTTTCTGTTTGCTATTTTTGTGGCTTTGTTACCTTTGATTTTAATATATTCTTACATTCGATAAAAAAAAAATATATGGTTATGTTTATCAATTTAAATTGATTTTCCCAGCAATGATATATATGTTTTATAAATTCTTCCAAGCTAAAAAAATCTTTTACTATTTTAGAAACCCAGAAAAAAAAAAAAAAAAAAAAAAAGCTTTAGAAACGTTGAAAGCACTACAGTTTGGCGACACTCCATTTTCTAGAGTCTATAGAGCTATGATGGATTTCAAAACTTCGCTTGCTATGCAGAAACAAAGTTTACTGGCATGTCATCATCTATAAATTATGAATATATAATTTGTTTAAGTCCTAGTATTAGCCTAGTATTTCTAATACACTGCGGATAAGATTCCAAATTAATTTTTAACTCGTACAAAAAATGCACACCAATAATACATGTTTTAACATCATTTTAATTGAGAATTGAAAAGTTTATACTCATGTTTAATAAAATAAACTGAAAATAATATGAACCAATAAATTATAAAAATAATTGTTAAAATAACTAAAACAAGAAGCTAAAAGTATTAGTGCATATGCTTTATAATCAATCAGGTGATTTATGTAGCATTGACTTTGTTCATGCAAGATATATATTTTATTATTTATAAAGATATTATTATATTTAACATTTATTTATGTTTAATTAATGAGTCTATAATAAAGATAGAGTCATTTGGACAAAAATATTTTGCAAAAAAAAAAAGTTATAAAATAGTTATAATTATAAAGATTTCTATTATATCAAAGCATTATTACTAAATGTTTATGATCAATGATGCTCTATCAAAATTGAACATTAATTAGAGTTATTGAAACTAGTACATGTTATATATTTTTTCCTTTATAAAAGGAAGTAGTTTTTCGCATGAGTTGATGTATGAGTAATATTTGGAACTAATATATATGTACTTACTAAATAACAAATTTATTGAACTAACATGCATGAGGATTCTTTTTAGAGAGATTATTTATATCTATGAAAAGACTCATGTGGTAGTTGTGTAAGTAATTCTTAGACTTCAAATAACTAAATTATCTTATATATGAAATGATATATTTTATTCCTGACCACACATTGTCTCAATCAATGATAATAAATGGGCAGATACTAAATATACATAAAATGAATATAGGTATTTCGATGATCAAGAGATAATTCATCATCTTAGATGAATTAAGAAAAAATATTCAACATGTTCTCGAAGAGTATTGATAGATAAATTCTTATGAAAAGTGAAATAATATTTGAAAATAATTTCAAGTCTTATTCAAATAATCAATGGTCATGATATTGAGAATAAATATGATTTAACAAAGTGGACCCACCCTTTACTCGAATGTCTAAATCAAAATATTATTGATTAAATGATAATAAAATATTAAGTCAAATCACTTATAATTTCTCTAATATTTAGAGATCATGAAATGATGTTAGATGATAAATTTGATGTTCAAATATAAATCAATCAATTTATTAAATTTATAATAAGTTAAATTGTTTAATTTATTTAATACTGTTTTGATTTATATTTTAACCCAAATAGTAGAAACCTAATGGATCACACATAATAATAATCATTGATAAGAAATTATAACTAGATGATTAATTACATTTTACTTTTCAATTTCTAAGACTTTTATATATAATTAATTAGGGATTTGATTGCATAAATTTCTAAAACTATTTTGAAATAATATACATAATATTTTTCAGGGAGCAAAGTGATATTTATTCATTAATAAATTATTAGGTTTTTTCTATAAATAGAATATTATGCCTTACAATTTTCTGAATTGAAAAAAAAAAGAATAAACATAAAAGAAAGACTTAGCACTCAATGCATAACAATCCCTCTTCTAAAAAAGGTTTCAGAAAATTTTTAACCTTGTAGCTCATGTGGATTACTATTAAAGAATTGACAATTAGATGATTTATAGTTTACAATAATATACCCTTGAAGAGTTGATCAAACCTTAAGGAAAAAAAAAAAAAGAGGAAATAATCTTCATATAAACCCTAAATTATCCTATATTGTCTAATGAGATCTTTAAGACTCCCAAAAAATTTAAAATTATTATTTTAGTTGCGGTCATTTGCTTATAAAAACCTAATCAAAAGATAATGCATATGAATATATTTGATATCGTGATGCAATGTGATATTTTATTTATCTTTATTTAATTATGTAACAATAAAAATAAGTTTTCATAAGAAAAGAAATAATTTAAATTATGTAAAAAAAAATATAATTGCTAGTGTAAATTCTCTTTCTATTATTAATATATTTTTCTAACAAAAATATATATTTTTAGTCATGTTGTTTATTGAATAAAGACCGAAGGTGCAATTAATATCTGAAAACATTTAATGATTTGAAATAAATATAGAAAATTTGATAAAAATTATCGAAAATAATGAATTAATATTTTTTTACACAGATATATAAAGATTATAAAAAAGTACAAAAATAGATATTTCATATATACTAAAATAGTTATATATATATATATATATATATAATTATTCAAGAAGCAATTATTAATATTACCATAAATGACATTAATATTATTTGAAACTAATTACATAATTTGATCATTATAAAATGCAGAAAAAGAAAAAAAATTAAAGAATATAGAGTGCATGGGCTAGAAGAATTGGCCCTCACACTTGGTCTACATTAAAACCCAAGCATAACTAGGCCTGCATTTTTTTTTTATATAAAGAATGAATGACATGTTGTATGTGTCTTTATTATTATTTTTTTAAATAGACAAATGATGCGTTGCTTTATTGAACAAACAATGTGTTGTTTATTTACTATTCTTTTTGGTCACTAGAGTTATCTTTCATGATCAAAAAACTAAAATCCAATATTTGAATCTCAAAAACCTCTTAAAAATATTATTTTTTTTTTGCATCACTGAAAATGGAAACTAACTCCTTTGAATTCTTCTTTGAAAGCCAAATCTATAAACATCAAAATCAAAGTTATTGATGGCTAGAATCTAAAAATCCAAGAGCTTTATTGCTTTAATTTTCTAGCAGCTTTCTCTTTCCTCTCTTAATATCTAGAAACTGAAACGTGAAAAATAAACTTTGAAACCTAAACAAAAAATCCAAAAACATAAGGGGACAAATAAAAAATAAATAATGATTAAAAGACTAAAATGTAGGTTTACATGTATCTTAAACAATACACTTGAAAAAAAGGTTGTTAGTTTTGTCATTGTTAATTTTGATCTTTATTCTTTTAATTTTGTATTTCACAATGACTAAAAATTCTTGCTTGTAAAATTAACTAATAATTTAATTTGAAAACAATCTTCGAACTCCTGGCACACATGATAACATGCAATCTAAATAGAATATAAAATTCAAGAGCAACAAAAACATAACTTGTAAGGATCAAATTGAAAGAATATAAAGTTTGATGATCGAATATTGAAGGAACCAAGAATGAAAAATTTTTCAAGACAACACTACTTCAAATAGTGAAATGTGAAAGGATAGATAGTGATATCATACTATTTCACCACTCTTTTACCATATTTGTTAATGTTAATATATTTCTCCATAAACAAGGACACTATATTAACAAATCACTATCTTAGTTGTCCTAAGATACATTTACTTCACTTTTTTTCCATTTTCTTTTCTTCTCCTTCTGTTAGCTACGCCACCCACCCCCCCCTCTATTTTTTTATTTTTTTAATGATGAAACATGCCGTTATAGTCACAAAGTGTGTATGACCTGATAATAAATTACTTATTTTTATATTCTTATTTAAAATTTAAAAGGAAATGATGTGATAAAGAAATTCATTGTAAATATAAATGGTCTACTAAGATATAATGAATATAAAAACTCAAGATTAATCGTTAGATGTTTGGTTTTTGTAGCTATGACTTGATTATAATTGCAATTATAATTACAATATGGGTTGAAAAGAAAGTTTTTGTTTATTAAAATCTTCAAAAAATAACAATAATTGTCTTTAAGTTTTCTATTAGTAAGATATTGTTTGTTAATAAGATGCAACTTGTCATTGCATCTCATTAAAAGCATGACAAAGATACTTTTTATTTTTTAATTAGAATTTTTTTATATTATTTTTTTAGTATTTTTAGATTGTTTTGATGTGTTAATATTAAAAATATTATTTTTTTAAAATATTATTTTGATATATTTGTGAGCGAAAAACACTTTAAAATACAATATATATCTTACTCCCAATTAGACACTTAATTTTGAATTTGAATTTTTTTAAAAAATTATTTTTTGTAGTGTTTTTTTATTGTTTGGATGTGCTGGTGTTAAAATGATTTTTTTTAAAATAAAAATATTATTTTATATATTTCTAAGTAAAAAAAACATTTTAAAACATAACATCTATCTTACTCTAAAATAAACATTTAAAATACAATAATTATTAAGTATTTCTTTAAAAGGTGTAGGTTTTTCATTGTGCAAGGCTCTATTGTTCATCTTCTCACACATTACTTTGGATGGGTTGTGTAAGATTTTATGTTTTTTCAATTTGGTCTTCAAGTTTTTTTTGGCAATTTAGTCCTAATTAAGGACTAATTGATTTTAACTTCTTATGATAATATGAAATTGAAAGAAAATGGACTAAAATGAAAAAAACATCAAACATGGATGGTATGCCATAAGTTTTACAAAAGATACATTTGGTCCTTGAACTTTAAAAATTACATAAATTATACAATTCCAGTTCCTTAATATTTTTTCAATTCAATTTTGATATAAAAAATTATTTTTGTTAATTTTAAATAAATATCTTATATTTTGAGATTAAATATATTGACCTACATCTATTTAAAATTATAAAAATACATTAAGAAAACCTATATATATAATTTTTTAATAAAAAATAAAAAAAATCTAAATCGGCCCATCGCAACAACAACAAACCAACCAAGAATATAATTACCAAAACACCCTTCGAGATCAGAAGTCCAGCTGGGAATAAAAATAATGGTGAAAATGTTAGGTGAGGAGTGAGGACAGAGGTGGTGGGGGGTGGGGGGGGGGGGGGATTCCTACTAAAAACAACCATACAATAAGAGCGTTTTGAAACCAAACCATTTTGTAAGGTGACAAGAACACAAAGACAAACCAGACCCAACAGCTTATCTTCTTTCTTTCTCCAAACCAAAATGGATCCCCATCTTCAAAACCTGGAAACCACATCCCCAGAATCCACTTCAGAAGACCAAAACCAACAGCAGCAACTTGCCATTGTCTCTTCATCCCCATTTGCCACTGCTTCTCTTTCTCTTTCTCTTCCCACAATCTTACCCACCCATTTTTTCACACAACCCAAAATCTCTACTCTTTTCTCCTCTCCTCCAACCAAGGCTAAGATACCCACTCAAGCCACCTCTCTAACTCACCTCTCTCTCACTTCTTCCACTTCTTCTCCCAAACTCTCCTTCAAGTCTACCATCTCTGCCAACCCTCTCCATACCCCTCTCACTCTTGGCCCGCGCCGCCCCTCCGACCCGTCCAATGCTGCCGGAACTCGTCGAGCTTGCATCGTTTGGTTTCGCAATGACTTGCGTGTCCATGACAATGAGTGCCTCAACTCTGCCAACAATGACTCTATGTCTGTTTTGCCTGTTTATTGTTTTGACCCGAGAGACTATGGGAAATCTTCCTCTGGATTTGACAAGACTGGGCCTTATCGTGCCAATTTCTTGATTGAATCGGTCTCTGACCTCCGCAAGAACTTGCAGGCTAGAGGGTCTGATCTTGTGGTGAGAGTTGGGAGACCAGAGACTGTATTGGTTGAATTGGCTAAGGCTATTGGAGCTGATGCTGTGTATGCACATAGAGAGGTGTCTCATGATGAGGTTAAGGCCGAGGAGAAGATCGAAGAGCTCATGAAAGATGAGGGAGTTGAGGTTAAGTACTTTTGGGGAAGTACCTTGTATCATTTGGATGATTTGCCTTTCAAGTTGGAAGATATGCCATCGAATTATGGTGGGTTCAAGGAGAAAGTGCAGGGTTTGGAGATTAGGAAGACCATTGAGACTTTGGATCAATTAAAGGGTTTGCCTTCAAGAGGAGATGTGGAGCCTGGGGATATCCCAAATTTATTGGATTTGGGTCTCAACCCAGCTCAGGTTCAGTTAAAACTGTCCTTTGCTATGCTTTTGTGTGCTTTGATTATGTTATAGATGTTGTTATTGTTCACTGTTTTTTTTTATTATTATTATTATTATGATCATTCAAATTTCTGTTTAGAAAACTGTAGTTATGATGACGGTTTATTGGTAGGAAGAATGTGAATAGAAATCAGACTTTGACTAGATGGCTAGGATTTAACTTGAAATGAAAAGGTTTTATGTTTTAACAATATGATCTTCAATTATGACTTATGCGAGTGATGGATGGAAACAGCGTTTATTTAGTAGTTCAATTTGGCCTTCTAATGCTATAATCATGTAATCTGAATTGTTGACATCAGGGTACTTGTTGCATCGTTGGCCTGAATACTTGCCAATCCCAGGTTTTCATTTTTAAAAATGGTTAGACTGTTTGAAAGTGGTTGTCTGTTTGCATTGCTACCTTGTTTGATTACCATTCCTCATGTAAACTGCTCGTCTTGCATATTCCAGAAACCATCTATCCAAAACATAATGCTTTGTGATCTTATTATCATTACTTTTGGCTGCACTCATGATGCTGTCCTTTAATAAAAATGCAGGATGGAAAGGCAGCTGCAAATGCTTCTATGGTGGGAGGCGAGACTGAAGCACTACAGAGGCTCAACAAATTTGCAGCTGAGTGTCAAGCACAACCTCCCAAGGGTGGCAGCCATGAAAGCATATATGGTGCAAACTTCTCCTGCAAAATTTCTCCATGGCTCACAATGGGATGCGTCTCTGCCCGTTCCATGTTTGATGAGCTTAAAAAGACTGCTACAAGGTGTGCCCTAAAATTCTTTCTTAATTTCCTCTCCTCTTGAATGTTGCATCATTTAGAAAGCATGCGCTCATGAATGATATTATTTTATTGATAGAACAATTTCTGCTGCCTCAAATCACAATAGTGGTGGTAGCAGTTCACCTGGAGCTGGAATGAACTGGTTGATGTTTGAGTTGATGTGGCGGGATTTCTTCAGGTAACTTGAAAAAACATACAAGTTCTATGCCTACATTTGTTATTCCATATTTTGTTGATATCAATACTTTTTTTTTGGCATTTTATTGGTGTGAACATATCATAAAAATGAGATAAATTATAGGGAAAGCAGGTTTTGCTTCAATTTCTGCGAGGTTGTCTTATTTTTGTTTCTCTTATGGTAGATGTGTAGAGGGCTCCATCAGAGTAAACCATTTTAATCTCTTAAAAACCGCTATGATAACATCTTATATTATTGTTCTTTTGCAGATTCATTACCAAGAAGTACAGCGCTCCAAGGAAACAGCTGGAAGCAACTCCTGCCAAAGCTTGTACGGGTGCATTTGCTTAGGCAAGGCATTGTTATGGTGGTGAAGAGGAAATTTTCCCTGAAATGGGGTTTTATTCCCACCACTGATGAATTTTCCAAAATGGAACTGCTAGGTGTTGTAGTAGTATATTGGTTGAAGATAGTTCAACTGTGGTTCTTGCTGCAATAAAGTGGTTGATACTTGAATGGGGACTTCTGCCTTTGAGAATTTATTATTCACTTGCCCCCTTGTGAATAGCATGCCTCCTGGTTCTGCTCAGTTTGATAAATATGCTTCAAGTATTTGTATTTATTTGTTCTACCTTTCGTTTTAGATCAAATTTGGCTTGCTAACTAGAATTATATTTTCACGAGTCAGGGAATCAATCCCTAAGCCAAGTAGGCGCAACTGTTTATAGATCATTTTTCATCATCAACTGCACAGTGTAGATCCTATGGTTTGTTAGATTTCAGCCCGTCAATATTGAGAGCTAGTTTTGCTACCATGCTTGGTAATACAGTCCTCGCCTGTTCCGCAGATTGCAGATGAATCGATGAATCCCCACTTGTAGAAGTATCTTTTAACTTTCACGGCCATGCCTTGAGCCATTGTGGTGAACAATGGATGCATTGATTTTATGTTCTTCCCGTTCTACCTGGGTTAGCTCAAATTTTGTGCTGTTCCTGTTCTCCGCTTGAGCTGGCCTCCAACTCCGTTGTCAAGTGATCCGTTTTTTATTTATATCAAGATTCTTCTGTAGACAATGCACCTTTGTGTATCACTCTTCTCGCACGGTGCTTTAGGCTTTCCAGGGACAAAAATAATCAAACTCCGCCATTGTTAAAAGGAAAGCATGATCGGTCCAATTGAGCAGCCTGTTAAATTCTTGCACACGCATGACAAGTTACAATACATGCGCATTGTTCTCGGGGCTAATTCATGCTCTTGGGGTCTTGTGTTGTGAGCAAAATAAGCACGGCAGAGCAGGCCAATGTCCTTGATACGAATCTGTACCACTGTATTGTAGCAAGATGATACAAAGGGAATCCTAGAAAACCTTAATTGGAGAGAGTCCAATGGATACAAGATACCTTTTCAATTATTGGGAAGCAACCCAAAAGGAATGAAAAAAAATTAGTTAAAAGCTTCCTATCAAATAATGCCGGAGCTTCGAGGGAGGAGAGCACAACAAAAATAATCCTAAGTAACATGAAATACACGCATGTTACCTATGGCCAGATCCGTGGTCCTCCAAGTTATCAAAACAAACATAAAAAATAATAATAATAATAATAATAATAATTTAAAAAGAAAAGAAGTTTAATTTTTTGAAAAGCACTCTTGCATCTAGAAATAAAAGATGTTTAAAGTCAAGCCAAAAACCCAACAAACCAATAAAATATAATTTTTTTTGAAAACTCAAACTGGAAAAAAAATTGAATAAACTATTAAAAAAACAATTCAGTTTAGTTTAGTTTTGATTCTAAAAAACTGAAATTGATTGAACCGATCTGAATTAAACATGTTCAAACCAAATTGAATCAAGTATAAATATTAAAATTTCATTTGATCTAACCTTAATGCATACTATTAGACCCAGCCCCCCAAAGCTCTCTTTGTATCTACTCTGACACCCTCTCAATCTTGTTATATATTGTCTCTTAATCTATACATGTCCCTTCGCATCAACTGAGAAACTAATGCCAAAAACAGTAATTATAAAGCGTTTGCTAGTTGATTACTCGATTATTATCAGACCCAATTTTATTAGATCCAACCGCTCCGAGCTCTCTACCTCTTTCAATCTCTCAGTCTCTCTATCTTTTTGTTTTATTAAAAAGATCATTGGCGCCATGATTGATTAAGGGTTTATCATAAAGGTTTTAGAGCAAACTAAATTCTCATTTTCACAATTAAGAAATCACAGAAGAATTAATGGAAGAATAAAGGCATGAAGAATAAAAAAAGAGAAGGTTAGATAAAGGGGGAGAGAGAGAGAGAGAGAGAGAGAGAGAGAGAGAGAGAGGAATATCTGAATTCTTAGGAGAACTACTTAATTCATCAATTTTTTACTTATTGTGTCTATGACAATAGAAAAAAAAATATAAGTAAAGAGAATCATGTCTTTGTTTTATCTATACACATAATTTGAACATAACAGCTACTTTAACAGTCAGTTCTTCCTTTACTGGCCAATCCTTCATGTATCCCTCTTTTCTTAATTCCTCGTTTGCAACAGTTGCCCCTCTTTAAGGCTAATATGTGAATTCTCAAGTAGCTTTTGTAGGAGCCATGCCTTTCCAGAGGACAAGTCATCTTTTTCTCCAATAAATATTTGAAACTAATGTGATCAATGCGGATTTTAAAATGCTTACCCCACAAATAATGCTTCTATTTAGTGACACCATGAAGAATAGCTAGCATCTCTATTTCATAGGTGGAGAGTGCCAGTTATTTTGCCCCAAATGACTTGCTGATAAATGCAATAGAGTGTCCTTTCTACTTTCAAATTGCCTTCATTCCCACACTACTAGTATTTGTTTCCACAATAAACTACTTAACCAAATCTTTCATGCCAACACTGGTGGACTAGTCATAACTTATACCTTTGAGATGATTGAAGGTTGTAATTGCATCTTCTGTCCACTTGTAGGAATCTTTTTTTAGCAAATTAGTTAAGGGTTTATAGATAATGCCATAACCTCTTACAAATATCCTATAATAGCCAGTGAGACCTAGAGATCCTCTCAACTGTTTAATGTTGCTTAGTATGTCCCATTCCAAAATTGCTTGGATCTTATGAGAATTAGTTGACATCTCTGCTTCAGAAATAACATAACCAAGGTATTCTACTTGATTACTACAAAAAAAAAAAAAAAAACACATTTGTTAGCCTTAATTTATAGCTTGGTAGCCTTCAATAACTCAAATACAATCTTTAGGTGTTCTAAGTATTCTACATAGTGCTACTGTAGATAAAGATATCATCGAAGAACACATGAATAAAATTTTCCAAATAAACCTCGAATAGCTCATTCATTAGAATTTGAAATGTTATTAGGGCATTAGTCAAGCCAAAGGGCATGATTATGAATTCATAGCACCTATTGTGAGTCTTGAATGTTGTCTTATAAACATCCTCAAGGGACATTTTTATTTGGTGATAACCAGATCTGAGGTCAATTTTAGAAAAAATAGTTGCATTAACTTACTCCTCCAAAAGGTCATCTATTAGAAGAATAGGGAATTTATCCTTCACTATAAGTTTGTTCATTGCCTTATAGTTAATGCATAGTCTCCATGACCCATCCTTTTTTTTTATTAGGACCACTAAAGAAGCAAAAAGGCTATGATTGTACTTAATAATTCCAGAATCCAACATTTCCTTGACTATCCTCTCAACAAGATCTTTTAGTGCCTATAAGGCTTAAGGTTAACTGGATTAAACCCTTTCTTCAATGGTATATTATGGTCATGGCTCTTTGGTGGTGATAAACCCTTAGGTTCCCTAAACAATTTTTGGTAACCCACTTTCAAAGCTTTAAATGCAGCATTTTCATTAGCACAAGGTTGTAACAGAGTACATCAATTGCACTTTTTGGCATTGGGCCTTAATGAATCTTAACTTGTATAGATTAATTTCAGAAATTAATCTAGTGTTGTTCAATAAGCCATTTGGTTGCTCGAATCTAACAGCTTCCACTGATACTAAATCATCTCCCCCGAGAATCGCTTCTTGACCTTGCCACATAAATATCATCCACATCTCTTCGTAGTTGCAAATGATAGTTTTCAATCTAGCCAGCCACTGAATTCCTAATTCCATATCATAATTTTTCAATTTCATAATAAAAAACATCAGCCACAAATTCTACTCCCTATATTAACTATTGGAAGTTTTTGCATGTTGAAATGCAGGTCATTGTTCCACCATTTGCTACTTGAATAGTTAGGGGTTTGATATTGGTGAGCTTATGATACAACCTATCAACTACTTGGGTGTTGATGAAATTGTTTGTGCTTTTAAAATCCACAATGATAAGCAATGGCTATTTGTCAACCCTCCTAATAAATCTAAGAGTGTTTAGTCTTGTAACTCCTTATAGAGCATTAAAAGATGTATATGGATTGTGAGTGTTAGCCTCAAATTCAGTCACACCTTTTTCCTCACTACCCTTTTCTTCTGCTTTAATAACATACAATGAATAAAGCTTTTTGTTCTTACATTTGTGCTTAAGCATAAATTTGGCATCACACTAAAAATTAAGGTCTTTAGTTCTCATTTCATCTAGGTTCTTATGCTTTATAAGTTTAGTGGTTCTTGTGGTATTGATGGGGTTATGGGTTGGGGTTGGCAAAATGCCTATATGGATTAGTTCAAAGGTGTTGTTGTGTTGTGCATGTAAGTCTTTATTGTAGATAGGTGGTGGGTGTTTCTTGTTTATATATGTATAGGTGACTAAATGGTAAGTTTGTTTGTTAGGAATGGAGATGAAACATTTATGGGTAAAGGTGCTATCATGTAACCTAACTAATATGCAAGCTTGTTTTAAATATTTGGTTCAAACATCTTAACTAAGTTTTTAACCTCCACTTCTATCCCCCAAATGAAAAACATCATGGCATTTTTCTCAAAAATTTCAGCCATATTCCAAAGGATATCAAAATCCTTGATGTAAGCTTCTAAATCACTCTTTTGTTTCATATCAATAAGTTCCTCTAAAGGATTCTTTCCTCCCTCTAAAATCTACAATATAAGGACTCCACATACTCCTGCCAAGACACTTCTTGTCCTCCCAAACTTCTTATAAAATTTTGATGCCAATACAAGCCCATTTCATCCAAATAATATGAGGCCAACTTAATTTTTTCATGCTCAACAATCTCCTCAACATCCAAATACTGATTACATTTATAAATACACTTATGAACATCTTTCCTTTTAAAAATAAGAAACTCACGTTTTGGTTTACGTGGTTTATAAAAAAAAAAAAAAAGTGTGCCTTTATTTAGCAAGTTGAACTTGGTAAAAGAATCCTCTATAATTGGGTATTGTGGTGCCTTGGTGGTACTAGACTTACCAATAGAGAGTTGAGGCTTCTGCAATGATCTTTCCACACCATAAACAAGAGCATCTATAGCTTTTTTAAGATCCCTGAATCTTACGTTGGTATCAACCTTTGTGTCATTAAGCTGTTATTAGAGTTGATCATATTTTTTGGTATTCTCCTGGTTAACAGCTTCGTCAACCTTCTTAGCATCTTGGAATCTCATCTCAAGTAGCATGGTGAGAATACAAAAATGTTTATTATGATACCACTTGGAGCACACTAAATTCTCATATTCACAATTAAGAAATCACAAAAGAATTAATAGAAGAAAAGAGGCATAAAGGATAAAGAAAAGAAGGTGTGGGTATGGGCAAGGTTGTTAAAATCGTGTTTTAACTCGTAAAATCATACATTTTACGAGTCAATTTATGTTTAACGTGTTAAATCGTTTGAAAAACTCAAAAATGGTTAAAATCAGGTTGAAATAGGGTAAAATTGTTAAAATCAGGTAAAATCGCAAAAAAAAAAATGATTTCAGGACCGTTTTAATAATTTCAACAAAATACATAAACTGAACTAAAGTAAATGTTTCCTCGCTCCAGCTGTCCAGCATCTATTGGCTATTAACCAGCTAAACATTAAATCGGCTTCCTTTCATCCTTTTCAATGAGAATACCGTATGAACTCTGAATATTAAATCCCTAATCTCCTTCTCGAAGGGCTTCGCTTTCTCCAGGGAAAAGGCTTTCTGGAGTAGACTGTGTAAACTGTAAACCACAGTATTCGTCATTTCATGCATCGAAACACCATATTCATGTGCGAACAGCTCTACACCGAGTTCCTTTCTGAGGTATCCTAAAAAGCTCCAATTTTTTTCTTAACTTCAACCCATTTTGTTTGGTCTCTAAGAAATAGCAAGAAAATGAAAGGGATAATCTTTCACAAGTTGCAAACACAATGTCTGTAATTTTTATTGGTTTCTCAAGAACAGTTAGGGGTCTTACTATTTACTAGCAAGATCGATTATCTTTCTTTTTCTTTTTGATAATTTTATGGCGATTCGGGGTTGATTGGAGCTCCACTTGGCTTTAGTTTTTCTATTATTTTTTTGGGAAACACAAGGACAAAAACATCCGAACTTCTGATGTGTTATGTGAATTTGACATTTGAAAATAACTACATTTGTAGAATTTATCTAAAAAAGGGCTAAGGTTTTGATAACTGTAAGTTATGGAATTTTAGGCTAAGTGGAAGAGGATTTTTATTGGATTTGTTTAATCACTGTTTGCTTTATTGCTGCTATAGAATCAAACTACGAAGATAGCTAGATGAAACCTGGAGTCTTGGTTTACGAAATATCTTAACTAGTTGTATGTTCATTTTGACAATGTTTCCTCAAAATTTGAGGATATGCTTTCTCACTCATCCCTTAACAATTCCTCTGTCTTCATAATTTATTTTGATACAAATGTTATATGTTTATGCACTTTTCTTTTTGTTGTACTAAATTTTACCTGACTTCAAAATAATTGCATTTGTTTATGCAGACAAATTTACAATTGTTAACAGGGTGTTATCTACAAAATAATCAAGCATACTCTGCATATCATATTCTAAAAGGTAGTATGCTTCTTCGTGTTTTCAACTTTCAGATACTTGTTAACTTGGGATGATCTTAATTTATTTAGTCATTGTTTTATTTCCTGTCTCGGATTTTTTTCCCCTCTCCTATTGATCCATTAAAAGCATTGTGTATTCATGTATCTTTCAGCTTTTTTCTTTTTGTTATTATTTGTAGGAACATAAATGACTCAATCCTGTTACTTGTTTGCGATATCATGCTTTTAAATGGATCTTCTAAATGAAGCTGAAGCTGCATTATGTCCTGCTAATGAGCCTGGTTTGGAGGTGTCTATTTAAACTTTTAACCAAAAATTGTTTGCCTTTTCTTTAGTACCTTACATCCACAAAACAGACTATTTGTATTCAATGCATAAAACTCTTTATGATTTTACGATTTGATGATTTTACGATCCGAATTTATTTTGTATTTTTTGTGCCGTGTCAAAAATGCATTTTTGACAACCTTGGGCATGTGTGTGTGTGTGTGTGTGTGTGTGTGTGAGAGAGAGAGAGAGAGAGAGAGGAATCTTTAAATTCCTTGGAGTAATACTTAATTCATTAATTATTTTCTTATGGTGTTTGTTACAATAAAAAGAAATTATAAGTAAAGAGAATTAATCTAAAATTCAACACCTCAACCATTCTTTCCTAAGCCAGCCAAATGTGAAAACTATGAAAGTTAATAAAACGCACAGTATCAATTAAATGACATGTTTTTGTTTTATTTATACACATCATTTGAACAAAATGACTACTTTAACGGTCAATTCTTCTTTTATTAGCCAATCTTTTATGTATCCTTCTTCTTTTAATTCCCCACTTGCAACAAGTTTTTTTATTCATTAAGTTGGTGATACAAAATTCTTGTTTTGAGCATAAGCATGTTTTATGTTTTGTCTTATTATAAATCTAGTTGGTCCTCTCACAATGTCATGTTTCATTAGATACAACTTTTTTTGTCATTTATAAGAAAATGCTTACATGCATTTTCTCTAATGTCCTATTATAGGAATTTCAATTGGCATTGTTCAAGGCAACAATAATATTTTTCTCTTGCCATTATCAAAACCTACTTTCAATTGTAAAAGTACTACTCGAAACTTTAAAGGACTCTTCAGGTGAAGCCTGTAATATATTAGCGTACCACAAGTTTTTTCTATGTGAAGCTTGTATTTTTTAAGCTTATATCTTATTGTAATTCTGATTTATGTTTTATTGTCTTTATTGAAGCTTGTATTTTTCTCTATGAACGATGAGATTTTACACACTTTTAGAAAGGAGTGAATTTGGTCAAGTTTGGTGTTATAGTGAGTGAAATGGTGTGTTTCTAGGTCTTGAATGTTTGGTTTTGTAGATCTTTTATTTTTCTTGTATTATGTTTATGTTTTTTTTGGTTGAAAATGCTTGTTGTTTGGTTCATATGTTTATGAGATTCTTCCGTCTTATCAAATTGACCTTAATAGTTGTAATGTTATGTTATTAGCTTCAATTAGGTGCATGTTAGTCCATGGATCCATTCTCATGACATCAACTTATGATTTGTGAATTATTTCGCTTCCCTTCAGAATAGACAAGGACATTTGATCGAAATTAAATAATACAGTACATGCGTTGAATATATATAATTTAGGTTTAAAGGATTATTTTGGTAGCTATTAAAAATTATAGAAAGAAAACTATGATAAACATTGAAGGTGAGAATCTTTAGCCTATTTGAATGGTTATAGAAAATTTTAAAAAATTATTTCTCATCAAGGAAGTTAGGGAATATGATGGAGATTCTTGTTTCTTTTCGGCGTAATGTAGCAAGCTTTTTTAAGAGCACTTTGCTAGTTCATATTCGAAAGGTTCAGAGTTTATTTATATCTATTGTTTTGTTATTGTTTCTCATCCCTTAGTGCTTAGAGTGAGGGTGAATGGAGCCCTAAGGGTTTATTTTCTTTCAAAGAATGACATATTCTCAAATATTTATTGTAATCCTACTTCGTTTTAGTATTATGTTATTTTTTTATCCGTGCAAAGAAAAAGACTGGTGAGTGAAACCTTTTTGAAAATAATAGGAAGCTAGAATCAATTAAATAAACTTTAAAAGGTTTTAGAAGCACACTGAAGGGAGATAAAGTAAAAGAATATATTTTGCAATGTGAATCTGTTATGAATTTGGGATGAGTTGAGGTGGAAATGTAGAATATGTATGATGAAAAATAATGATTTTCAATTCAAAGCTGCACAATTACAAAATGGTGTTTTGTAGCAACAGTTTAAGCAATTGATTGCATTATAGATCAATTCTATTGGACATTAGAATTTTGATGGATGATATTAAAACTTATAAAAGTCTTGATTAGGTAATTTATCTTATAAATTTACACCTTTTACTTTATGATTTATTAATAAATTCATTTTCAATTTAAAATGTTAGAATTTGATGAAAAGCTGTCTATGAAAATGAATGATAATAATTTAAAAATCATTTGAAAATTATGGTTTTTTTATTTTTATTATTTGTATTAGTGTTTGATGTATTGACATTTGATACCGTGTTATCATATTATTTTGAGTACCTAGTAGCTCTTCCAAAGCAAAAAAAAAAATTCAAAAAAAAAATGACAAAAACAATTGGTAAATTGGAATAGGGTTATATATCAATTAAAAGGCTTTTAGAAACCCAATTAAAAGATAAGAAATTAGACAATTAAAATAAGCTTTTTACGTCTATTACAAGGCTTTCAAAAGCCATAATAAAGCACAATAAAAATATAAACCAAACCGAATTAAAATTCGTCATTTTGAGTTGGTTTTAATTTGATTTTAGTTTCGAATTTAAAATAAATAAATTGATTTGGTCATTTTTATGAAGTAAAAACCTAACTGACCTACCCACCACTAACAATCCCTCTATTTTTAAACTCAATTTTTTGACTTTTAATTTGCAACAAGTTCCGGCAAGAAAAGAATTAAGCATTTACAAAGCTTACCTTCTTTATGTCACAAGTAAATATCTCAATGAGCTTAAATACTTTGAATTCAGGAAATATTGACTTAAAAAAAATCATAAATATATCTAGCTAGAAGTAGCTTTTTTAACTTAAACCAAGAGTTTGGTATAAAATGGAGACAGGCTTTTAACTTGTGAATTCTATTTATATGTCCAACTTAAGATTATTTCTGAACTTAATTTTGTCATAAACTATTTATAAGAAATAACTAAAATTCAAAAATCATTTTTTATATGAGCTATCCTGGACAGACTTCAGTTCAGCCAGCTCCTGTATTGTCTGATTTCATTCAATTGGCAATTTCTTTCTGATAGTCTTGCTAAATCTACTAGCGTGACTTTAATCCATTACTGCATGAAATTTAATGACATGGGAATAATCTGCTGATCGAACACCCTAGGGATCACTTTCTCAGTGATGTGGCAATCACAGCAAGTCTGAAGGTTCTTAACATTTATGTGGCAGTGCCTAGACGCCACAGTCTAGACTTCTTCACCAATTTCTCACTATGATAATCCAGGTTTGGCAATACCTCCCTCGTATTTCGCACATAATTAACCCTCCGCGCTCCACTCTTCAAAATTTTGGGCATTTTTCATGAGGATTAACTCCAAAAAAATAAAACACTCTAGAAAAGTACCACCAACCTCAACCAATCTGAAGACTTTCTCAATCCCCGGTGTGCCTCCATAAGATCCCTGACATGCCTCTGAGAACAGATTATGGTATTCCATGGCTCCTCAATAAGTCCTGCCTCCCATAAAGGTCAAACAGACAACCATTGTGCTGAACAAAAGGATCACAAGCTCGGCAATCCTCAAAAACACCTCATTCCCTTTCACTAAAGCAGGCAATACCAGTAATTCTAATCCACAGCTCATCAACTCAAACCGCAGAACATCGTTAATGCCATCAATTAATCCCGAACTAATAATTTGAATAATAAAGATAAAGGTACAAGCAGGCATTAAAACATCAGAAAAGCTGCAATCCTTCTCATTTGGAAACAAGAAACTCATAACAAACACCAATGCAATAGAGTAGAGGTAAAGCAACAGCCACCATGAGCAACAGCCACCATGAGTATGCATTGATTCAAAACAAGGGTGGCAACAACTATAATGATCTGAAAGAGAAGGCATAGATAAAAGCCTAGCCATGCCAATCTCTATAGACAAACTCTAGCAAGAAATTCGGATGGTATTAATGACATCTAATACATGAAAATTGAAAATAGAAATCCACATCAGTAGCCAAAAATTTCAAAGAACAAGCCTATAGATCCAACAGCTGATATAGATAAAGGAGGCCCTAAATAAGTAAACAATCTGACAAAATAGTGTACAGAGTCTTCAGTCTTCCTCCTCTCCTTCATTCTCAGCAATGTTAAAGTAACGCAATTCATAAACATTCCTGTCTTTGTTTGAAGAAATAACTCGAAGCCAATCCCTCACATTGTGTTTCTTCAAGTACTTTTTGGTCAAGTACTTAAGATACCTGGAAAAAAAAACACAAATAATATGAAATAATATTTAGGTTATATATCCAGTATAGGGTGGACACGATTCAGAGATCTTAAAATGAATACCAATCAGCATATTCTATCAATGCAAAGATAAAGAGACTGCTTCCCTCTAGTTGCTCCTCAGTCATTTGCATAAAAGGGAAAAACACTTTGTTTCAGATATCATTGTTTCCCAATCTGCAAAATGACTACGATAACAATGCCTTGTTCCCCATTTTCAAATATCCGGAACAAGCCCAGAAATCACATTGATTTTCATCATGTTCACTATCTGCAACTGCATTGAAGGCTAAGAGCATGCTTTGCTGATTTTAATTTTTCTAAGGAAAATCCGAGACAATTATTTATTGTTATTCCCAAAAAAAAAAAAACACAATCTAATATGTAGCATAATATCAAGGAGGGTTTCATTCAAAGAGAAAAATCCACGCACAGATGACAGGACAGATCCAAGCAATGGTCAGAAGGAAAGTTCGATGAGAAAGTACCGCTTAGAGAAGTTGCTATCGGAAGTAACGGTGATCTTGCTCTTCTCACGAGTGACGGTAACAGTGTCACCAAGAGCACCGGCCTTCCCGCCAACCTTGATCCTCTCCTGGAGGAACTTCTCGAGAGAGGCGATATCCATGATCTTGTCCTCCACTGGCTTGGCGCAATCAATGACGAAGGATGCTCCCTTCTTCTTCCCCTTGGCTCCACCTGCTGCTGCTGCCTTACTCATTTTTGCAATTTTACTCTCTCAAAGACGTTGATTTACACAAAAAGGGAACCGTCTCTCTCTCCCAGCAGATAATAGACCGCCGCGCGGGTGAGAGACTATATTGGGATGTGATGAAAAAGGGCCCTAGGGTTTTTCTATTCTTTAGGAGGACTCCTTCTCCCGACGTCGTTTAAGTGCCCTTCTAGTGATTTTACGCACACTAGCGTTTTGCTAAAGTTATGACGCCATCCTCGAAGATACAAGTCATAGTTGCAAACTACGTCGTTTTTATCTTAATTTTGCTTCAGCTCTGCCCTCATGTGTTGGTAAGGGGATGGGGGGAAAGGGGGAGATGAGAATTGGGAAAAGTGAGGGCGATGGAAGAGAAGCTCATGGGCATAGTGCTGTGCTCTTCCCTCGCCGTAGATTCATTCCATCATTGGTGTCGGAATGGTAACCACAACTCTCTAGAAAGCTCCATTGACAAACAAAAACTTTGATTGGTTACTCAAAACTGAACAAGCTTTTGTGATTTCTGTTACGGCAATTGTGATACGGGGGTCATGGCATGGATCGAGAGGAATGATTGTTGAAGCTAATATTAACAATGAGATTCATCACCTACCTTGCTTATAAAGTCTTAGAAATAAGCATGTTCGTTATTATTTCCAAAGTTACCATTAAATTTTCTAAATAGTGGTGTATTGATGCTATTACAACAAGATATATATGCTAGTTACATGATCAATGCTGCAGGTAATTTCTTTTATATAAAAAATATTAGAAAAAAAATAAAGATTTAAAAATTTTCAGTTTTTCTGCAAAGCTATACCCAAGAATCCTGGATTTGGCTGCAACACCTAATCTAAGAGTAATATTTATAATATTAATAATAATATTAAACTTGTATGACCCAAGTTTAAATGAGTCTGGCTATAATGTCGGACCCAAGAATATTGGATATGAGTCTGGCTATAAGGTCGTGTCATAAAAGTATGATAATTAAATAGATTAATTAAAAAAAAAATAAAAAAAAATTAAAGAAGAAAAAAAATTGAATTAATTGGGTTAACCCTTTAAACCAGGTTATCCTGTAAAACCTGGGATTCACGTCATGAAAGTTTGATAACTAAATATAAAAAAAAATAACGGGTTTACCCAGAATTAACTGGGTTAACCCATCAAACCAAGTTAACCCGTCAAGCCCAGGATATGTGGCATGAAAGTCTGATAATTAAATAAAAAGAAAATTAACTTTAACAAACTAAACTAAATTAAAAAAATATGGGTTAACTCATCAAATCAGGTTAACCCATCAAACCCGGGATCCGTATAATGAAAATCTGATAACTAAATAAAAAAATTTAACATTAACAAACTAAATCAAACAAAAAAAATTCATTAAAAAAACAAAAAAAAAAAGAAAAGAAAAAAACAGTTATATAATATAATATAATAATTATTATAATAATATAATATATTAATAAGTAAATATATTAGTAAAAGGCATAAGAAAACTACAGTAGTTTTTTTACTTAATATATAAAAAGTAAATGAATATTTGTATATGAAGAATTCATCAACTTTTTAAATACTAGGTGCTGGAAATACCCTAGGTTGGAACCAGGCCGGGTTGAAGAGAAAATAGGGTAAGGAAAAACCCGGTGTGACCCAGTCAAAAACCCGATTGCAACTCATTGACTTTTGTTTTTTTTCAACCTAAAACAACATTGTTTTGATTTTAAAAAAAAATTGACCCGGTGCCTCGGTCCAAACTCGGAACCCGAGCCTTCGACCAAGCCGGGTCTGAAAACTATATATGAAATAACTTGAGGGGTTTGTTATTAATGGATAAGAAAAAAATGTCTATAAACTTTTAAATCATTATATGGTTTGAAACAAGCACCTATACAATGACATGAGGATTTTAACAAGGTTATGTTATCAAATGAGTTTAAAATCAGTAAAATTTAAAAATATATTTATGTGAAAAACATAGATAAAGATTATATAATTATATGTCTTTATATGGATGATAGCTTATTTTGGACAATAATGATCATATGATCAAGTCTACTAAGAAAATATTAACTAACAAGTTTGATATAAAAGATTTGAATGTTTTAAATGTCATACTATAAATATAAAATTCTAAGACATCTAATGGATTAGTATTATCTCAATCTTGTTATGTTGAGAAAGTTCTCGTTAAATTTTTTAAAAGTAATGATAGCGTTTGGAAACATGAATGGATATAAATGCCCATTTGTCCAAAATTAAAGGCAATAGAATAGACCAAATAGAATATTTTTACATAATTAAGAGCTTGATGTATGTTATGAACTGCACAAGACCTGATATTATTTACTTGGTTAGCAAACTAAGTAGATTTACAATTAATCCAAGTATAGATCATTAGAAAGCAATACGAAGGGTACTCAAATATTTAAGGTACACTTTGGACTATAGGCTATAATATATTGGTTATCTGACTATACTTGAAGGATAAATGATACCAATTAGATATTTGATACTAAAAATTTAAAATCTACTAGTAGATATGTCTTCACACTTGGTAAAGTAGTTGTGTCATGGAAATCCTCTAAACAAATATGTATCATAATAACCATGACAAAATCAAAGTTTATTACTCTTAATAGAGCTAGAGAGGAAGCTAAACATTTTCATAATTTCTTAGAGGATATTCTATGTTAGCCAAAATTAGTGCTAACAATTTGTGTCCATTACGACAATCAATCAATAATTGGATGGACACAAAGTAATATATATAATGGTAAGTCTAAATATATACATCATAAACATAATATTATTAAACACTTACTCTCTAATAGAATTATTTTCATTGACTATGTAAAGTTAAAGGAAAATATTATGGATTCGTTAACCAGAGATTGATTGAGAGAGCTTGAGTATAATTCATCAAGGAAAATAAGCTTTAAAGATTAAAAAGTGTAATGATGGTAACCATAGCTAGTTGATTGGAGATCCTATAATCTAGGTTCAAATAGAAAACTAAGTCATATAATATTCCTAGTAGCATTAGGAAATTATTATTCCTTATTTTTTCTATGATGAAATAGGTGTTAACTGTAACATGATAAAGAGTGAGTTGTGCTCAAAATAATTTCATGTCTTGGTATACCAAGTGGAGTATAATATAATATTCTTAATGAAATATCATCTATATGAGTGAAAAATACAGTCATTTCTTTAAGAATTTTTAGAAAGACTAAATTTTCTAAAGCACTTATAAATCCATGAGTTGTTTAGGGCTAAAATAAACATAACAGTGAGAGCCAAAAGAAATATGTAGGTAGAGAACTCTATGAGCACTATTGTTTTGGTTTACATAAAAGCTAAATAGTTCAAGACATCTCATTAACTATTTAGTGAGTAAATCTGATAGTATTTCATTAAAGAAGGTTCAAAGCTAAAATTTAACTCTTCTAATATAATGACATACCAAATTAGTATCTCTCTACAAATTTAAGTTGTTTTTAAATTGGTTAAATAATTTTCATTTATATAAGGAATTGTTGGAATATTTATTTAAAATTTTGGTTAATGGACACAGTTGATGTTAAATTAAAAGTGGTGTTAACTCACTTTTTAGGTTAAGACTTTGTTGAAATTTAATCTCCTATATAAGCTCTTTAACATCGATTATTAACGTGATTTAAATAAATTATGGGTGAATAAAAAAATGATCTCCAAAAACCCTTGGTTGATATGTTTTGGTGAAACCCAAAACTTTTTTAAAAAACTTTATCCTACATAGAAAAGAAACAAAACTTTCTTGGTGTTCATTAAGTGAAAAGTTGAAAAGTTAAAATTGGACCCAAAGGACATCCAAGCTTTTAGAGGGGAAAGGTCCTAAGTAAAGAAGGCTTTGGATATAAACCCCCCTCGTGTGCTCCAGCCCGACCCAACTTATGCTTGGGCTTTGGGTCAAGCCTAGGTCTGGGTTTGGGTTCATTATAAAATAAGTTTTTAGGGTATAAAAGATTATTTTTAAATTTTTATTTATATAAGGGATTGTTGAAAATTTTATTTAAAAACATGGTTAATGAACACATTTGATGCTAGATTAAAAATGGTGTTAACTCACTTTTTAGGTTAAGACTTTGTTAAAATTTAATCTCTAACATAAGCTCTTTAACATGGATTATTACCATAATTTAAATAAATTATGAGTAAATAAGAAAATGATCTTAAAGAATCCTTGGTTGACATGTGTTGGTGAAACCTAAAACGTTTTAAAAGAACTTTATCTCATATAGAAAAGAAACAAAACTTTCTTCGTGTTCATTAAATGGAAAGTTGAGAAGTTAAAATTTAGTCCAAAGGACACCCAAACTTTTAGAGGGAAGAGGTCTTAAGCAAAGTGGGTTATAAGCATAAAAACCCCTCGCACGCTCCAGCCCAACTCAACTTATGCTTGGGATAAAAAGAGAGGATAAAAGGCTGGCAGTAAGGAGAAGTTAAAGGGAGAAAGAGACCATGTGAGTTGAGCAGGAAGAAGAAGGTGTTGATCAAGAAATTTACATGGGAATTTGTCATTGCTCATCCAAATTTGATGGGTGAGTTACTTTTCTATAAACTATTATCATTAGTTAGTATTTAATTATGGAAATTGAATAAATCTTTAATTATTCAAGTTAGGGTTTATGGATGAAATTTAAAGAAAAATGAGATTAAGTGTGGAATTGTGAAATAGAAGTTTAATGACAAGGAAATAGATGAAAAATGATGAAGGAATTTGGCTTATTGAAGACCTTTAACTTTCAGCGAAATGGGAAAGTGTAGGGGGAGTTCTTTTAATTTAGATTTTTTGTATATTGTGTGAGTTGTAAGAGCATGTTGATGGTGGGAACTTCTAAATTTAACTAAAAGATTGGGAAGTAAATCATGATATTTGTTAAGTTCATTATGTTTAGGTGAGTTAAATGTCATTGAATGTGTACTTGAGATTTTTAATGTAACTATTGTGGAATGTGGTGCTAGGTTGAAAACATGTTAAGACAAAAAGAATCAAAGAAAGGAACATCTAGCAAGCTTAGGGTTAGGTTTTGGCAAAATAAAGAATGATAAGAGGGATATTTTTTTGAATATGAAGTAATAAACGGATATGATAAAAATAATTGCTCTAGTATAGTTATATTGATTATATTTGTATTCTTAGAGGTTCATTTCTTCTTTTTTGTTATGATGTTGATTGATGTAGCTAACAAAGTGTAACTCATGTTGTGATTAAGTATAATGGAAGTAGAGGACAATGTGTTGATTTGGAAATATGTTGGTTAGTGTTAGATGAAAGAAGAACACTAAATAAATGGGAAATTAAGATTTGATTACGTATGAATGACAATATAATTACTTGTTAAAATATAATATGATATTTTTTAAAGCATATTAAACTTATCTAATTTCACATTAAACACAAAATACTCTTACATAGGATTCCATACAAGCAAGATAACAAATCTTCTTCTCATGGTGAGAAAACACATTATAAGGCTAATATTTCCAGAGAACATGACTATTTTCATGGAGAGTTTGAGTCATAGTGCAGGCCTATCGAGCCGTTGACACTTTTTCTTATGGTTATAGGATAGATATCGATTAGAGGTGTTATAATGTCGCAGTCACACAAATTAATTATCCTAGCTTAAATAAACAAGATAATATAAAACAAGCAATGGGTTAATCTCATGAGGAAGTTTTAGTTCAGATTTTTATGTTATATGATATACAATTGGGGGGGTTTTGAAGTTATATATGTTATGCTATAGTAAACATAAAGGAACAATCAATGATAAATAAATAAATAAAACTAAAATTTATCAAGAAAACAAACATTGGTTATAAGTAAACGTCCACCTACAAAAATCGAAACTAATCATGGAAATGAAATGTCAATTGATACTCTGAATATTTATCTTTTCTTACATTGATTAGTTAACAGATCCGTTGTATAACTAATCCAAACCATCAAACAGCCACAGTGTCCATACTATTAATTTAATTCAATAGCAGCCTTAAGAACTAGATAAATTGATTAATCTAGACAACATAACTGTCTGCAATTCATGTTTGATTTGTTTAAATGCTCTCCCTAAGATTAATAACATAGATCCGTCATGATTATTAAACTCGGTTACTTCACAAGTTTATATATCACAACTCCAGTTTTGATAGCAAACTTAATAATAGATTGTTCACAATAATAAATTAGAGTTCGCTCTAGCAATTAAAATAAACAATAATAGGAAAAAGCATAGAAGAAAAAATATATTCATTCATCATATAAACTAAAAAGAAAAATATAAAATAAATCTCACAGTTCTTGAAATCCAAAGGTTTCTATGTCCTTGCAACTAAGACAAAGAGTTTAGCCTTGCATGTCTATTGAACAACTAATCAAAAAGAAAAAATAATGCATGATTTCAGGTTTTTTTAAGGAATGTGCGTTTTTTCTCTCTTGGCTAGCCACCCCCTCTTCCTTTCTCTCTTGCTTTTTATTTGATAAGAAACTCTAATATCTTTTTTCCTACAAAATAGTGCTTACCTAATTAGACAATTTACATTTAAGTAGTTTAATAACTATTTTTCTAAAAAAATAAAATAGCCTTGCATAAAATCTTCAAGCTTTGACTTTTGACTCAAAGTAGTTAAATTGCCGAAATAAAAACTTGGATGTCGAATTGAATGTATTGGCATATAATTTGGACTTGTTTATTCACAAAACATGTCTGCTGACAGAATTCATATGTCATCTTAAAAAAATCATATCTCTCATATGAGCTCTTTTTCTACTAAACTTTGGTGTGATGATAGGTTTTCGAGTTAGGAATCCAAAAAAATTGAGTTTGTATCAAATAAACTTTTGTAGCTCAAGATATGCAAGTCAGAATGGCTAAAGGTCAACACTGGCAGAATATGAGATTTGCCTTTGAAGATTGCGATATCCATTCTCTTTATTTTTTTTATTTTTCTTGCCATATGTGTACAAAAAGGTGTGGATGTTAGCTTTCTAATGCCACTGGAATCACTTCATTTTGACATCTAGAACTCAAGTTCTGCACAAAACATCGATTAGAGATCAAATCTGTCAATTATCTTCAATTTACTTCTTTTTTAATCTTACATCCAAAAGTTCCTTCAAAACATAAATCAAACAATATCAAGGCATTTTATATATAAAACATAGGCAAAATATTAGGTAAATATAGGTAAACTATCAAATAATATGGTTGCATTAAGATGATATTTTTTCTAATATTGTAAGTATATTTAACTTTAATAAACATTTTCATTACTTAACATTAAATGTATTATATATTTATGTAATTATATTTTAAATTATTGTGCAAGATGAGGTTATAATTTATTGTTATACACATAAATGAATGAAATTTTATGAACGAGTTCAACGATACGTGTTCAAGACTAATTTTTTATGCATTAGTTGTCTAAAGCACGTCAAGCTTAACCACAACCTGATCCATATATACTAATTGAGAGATAAAGATGTGAGACACACGCATTCCATCTTAGGCATGAATAGATGACACCGACACTATAAGACTCAGCAGTTTTGCTTGGATTTCCTATTGATGGACGGGTGGTCACATATACTAGTGTGCATAATTAGATTGCATTATAAGAGCATTCATTTGGATTGACATCCTCTGCTTCTGAATTGAGGAGGGGTAGAATACATCTTAAATAGATTGAAAAGACATTTACCACATCACCAGATGATGCTAATGACAAGGTTTTGCGAAGGTATTTGATAAATTACAATTTGAATGTGTTAATTAAATGTGAATTAGTGTGATAATTTTAATGTATTATGTAGATATATTAGAGGATATATATGGTGCTTGTGTAATAGTGTATTATCATAATATTAATCATATCATAATATATATTTTTTTGAAAAAAATATTGGTTTGGTAATTATCTTTAATTTCTTTTCTATGGATTTATCTTGATTTCATGGTTCAGATCACGAGTTTTGCATGTTATTTTTTAATATAAAGGTTTTTTAGAATATACACCATTTTTTTTCTTTTACTGTAAAATTTATTTGATATTCTGATTAAAAAAAACTGGTTTTAATCTACATGTGATGACTTCACTATGTCAACAGACCGAGGGTTATTATAAACAAAACTTTGTTATACATTGGTATGGTAAATCTAATAAAATATTTTGCACTTGTAAGGAGTGAATTTTATGTAAAGCCGAAAAAATAAATGAAGAGGACTCGTAACGAAAATTTGGTTTGGTCATCTATATATAGTACTATTTCTGTGATAATAACGATGATGGTGAGGGTTTAGGCGTAAAATCAGTAACAAAATAATAAGTAAAAATATTACGTTAATCGTTAGATATTTTTTAAATGAGATATCATAAAAAAAAATTTATTTATTTTTACTTAGAAAAACCATATCATGAAGTTTTATAATATGCAAAGAGTAACTATATATTAACACACTATTATTTACTTCACCCGGCCAACTTCCAAGAAAGAGAAAATACATTTATATTTCTGTTTAGATTTTATTTTAAAAAATTATTAAAATCACAATTTAATTCATAAAATTATATGATTTTACAAGTTAATATATGTTTAACTTGTAAAATTATTTTAAAAATTTAAAAATTAATAAAATAAAATTAAAATCCAGTGAAATCGATATCATCAAAAGAAATCGTAAAAAACACAATTTAATTTTAATATTAATTTTATGATTTCAACAAAAACATATATTATAATATATGTTTCCTCCAGACCAAGACCAATAACGGCATGTCATTTGTCCACGCAAAAGTGCTGTCAGCTACGCCTTGAAGGGAATGACATGGCAGACTTCCTTGCGAGGCTTGATTCCCGGTATATCCCCTCTTGCCTTCACTTTAATGGCACAATTAACCTCTTTTGATTAACTCCTTCTTAATTACTTATTAACTTAATTTTTTTAATAGCTCACCTACTAATAGTGTCCCTCATCACTAATGCTATAAACAAAAGTGATTTCTAGTCTGGTCAGGTAGTGTTTTTCATGTTCTGAAAGGTTTTTTTAAATTTTTTTATGTTATAAATTAATATTTTATTTATATTTTTAAAGCATTTTAATGTATTAATATTAAAAATAAAAAATATATTATATATAACACATGTATTATGGTATTTTTTTTAACAAAAATTCAATGAAAATCCTATCATGTTTTGATTGATTATAAAGCTGAATTGATTATAAAACTAATTTGAATTAATTCTTAAATTATTGAACTTATAATATCTAGAAAAAATTCTTTTTATAATAGTGACTTGATGTAGAATGGAAACATGATATAAATATTAAATTATTGAATTATAGCGACTTGATGTGGAATGGAAACATGATATAAATATTGAATTATTGAACCATTAATGTGGAATGAGAATATAATATAAATATTAAATTATTGAATTGATGTAGCTTGAACTATGTTTAAATTTTTTTATATATAATTTTATAATAAAAATTTATTTTATATTTTTTATACCGTGTTAAAAATATATTTTTGAGAAACTTGTGTGTGTACATCCACCGAATCTAAAGAGGTCAGCCAAAATTAAGATATTTAAATGGAGTTTGGGAGGGAGCATCCTTTATTAATTATTTTCGTAAGGATCTATTGACACCTGCCACCTCATAGCTTTTGGAACAGTTCAAAGTTCAAACTCCTATAAATAAACATAACCCTAAGGCATCCTAACTGTACAAGGAATAGGGATCGCAGACAAATCTCACTGACCTCTCTCCCCAAATATTCCCCCTTTTTTGGTTCTTCTTTCACTAGCAATATTTTTTTCCCCAGCATAGAAGAGTTCTCTCCGTCTGGCCTGAAGCCACGCATCATCCTCCCTCGATAGTTTATGGTCGTGTTTTCTTCTTAGCTTTGCATGGAGATGGAGTTTGAATATCAGGAGGTAATATATAATCTAACCAAATCCATGTATCAATTTTCTTTTCTGGGCTAGCGCCTCCTGGTTTTAATTTGGCGAAGGAAATGTGTATGGCGGTGTGTCGGCAGGGGTATATAAGAAGTTCAAGAGGAGTGCAGCTCTTCACATGTAGATGGTTGCCTTCGGATTCTTCCTCTCCAAGAGCACTTGTTTTCCTCTGTCATGGTATTTTTCTCTTCCCTCCTGGTTACTTCTTTGCCGGGAGTTTGGTGTGAATATTCACTGAATCCATTAATTAACGGAGCTTGCACGCAGGATATGGCATGGAGTGCAGTGGTTTCATGAGAGGTAATAAATACCCCTTAATCACTTACCTGTTCTTATGCACAGCTTTCAGTTGCGATGCCTTAATTGTTCATGCTACCTAATAAATTCGGACGGCGCTTGCCCTGTTTCTTCTTCTTCTCATCACTTGAAACGTAACATGTACGTTTACTCTGATCATTACAGTGTTCATATCCCAACGCCTTTTCTTGATTTTTATAACTTAAAATTAATGAAAGCCAAGAAAAACAAATTCGCGCTTCCATTCTAAACGCGGAAGCCGAAATTAGATGGATGTATTTTTTTATAGCCACAGCTAGTGCTAGTGCTTTTGCTTCACACATGAGAAATCTGTCTTTAGTTTATCTATGCCAGGGATAGCTGTAGATCAAATGGTGAATTATTGTCATTTATCAGTGAAAAGGGACAGACTGTGAAGTATATATAGTGTTCTTAAAAAATATATATTTATAAATATATTAAAATAATTTTTTTATATATAAACACATTAAAAATAAAAATAACATCAACTTAATATATATTTTTATTTCAAACCCAAATATATTTTTAAAACAAGTAAAACACAATCCCAAACACAAAAGAAGTTAAAGATGGCCGTCTCTGTACAGCTGATTCATAACCCATTGGACATGTCCTCATATCTATGTGACCTCACAATACTCTGAGGCCGCTGAAAAAGTAAGACCACAATATTGTTTATCTTATCCCCATCACATTTTTCATGAGTTTGGGGATATGGTTCGGTGTGATTTTTTTATTTTTTTTAATATAAGTGTTTGAATTAATTTGCTCATGACTAATTTTATAAATTTTAAAATTAATAATTATATAAATTTTTAATGGTTTGAAATAATTCAAACCCGTAACTATTAAATTTTTTTCTTTTTATGCCCGATCCTATGACATGATTTTTATGTATGCATGTTTATGTGTGTGCATGCATAAAAATTTGTATCTGACCATTAAAAAGTTGGGACCAGTTTCTAGATGGGCTGTAAGGCCCACCAGCATCTTTCCCCCAATAAATACAGAATAATAATGATCCTACCAAACTACAAGAACCGTTGACCAGAAAGAATTTCTGAGCAGCGAGGTCCGTAGAGGCGTAGACACTACAAGTCCTCTGATGTAATGGTGGTATCCTGATTTAATGAAGCAGTTTTTGATTTGAATAGAATGTGGAATCAGGCTCGCACGTGCTGGATATGCTGTGTTTGGGATTGACTACGAGGGGCATGGACGGTCCGCTGGTTCCCGTTGTTACATCAAGAAGTTTGAAAATATAGTGAACGACTGCCAAGATTTTTTCAAGTCGGTTTGTGGTGAGCTAGCAATTGATCCCGAACGTGATGGTGGGCACTGCAGGCTGCTATACTAACTTGTTTCTGTTGATTTTCAGCTGAGAAAGATTACAGGTACAAGGGCAGGTTCCTGTATGGAGAGTCCATGGGAGGGGCAGTTGCCCTTTTGCTCCACAAGAAGGAACCTCTGTTCTACCATGGCGCTGTTCTTGTTGCCCCTATGTGCAAGGTGAATAGTGTATTAGCTACTGTTTTATTTCGGGTAGATACTTGATCGTTGATTCTAAGGCAGGATTACTGACAAGATTTGTTAGATATCGGAGAAATTGAAGCCGCATCCGGTAGTTGTTAGTATATTGACTGGTTTGGAAGACCTGATACCCAAGTGGAAGATTGTCCCTACGAAAGATGTCATTGACTCTGCCTGCAAGGACCCTCTTAAGAGAGAAGAGGTAAGTTTTTGCCTGTGTTTTTCTTTTCCTTGTTTAAGGATAGATGTTATGATAAGGAAATTGCTACATGTATACATGTAAAATCTTTATATATCCTGCCATGGTGATGGTTTAGATAAGGAACAACAGGCTGATATACCAGGACAAGCCCAGGCTTAAAACAGCCCTGGAAATGCTCAGAACTAGCATGAGGGTCGAGGAAAGTTTAAAGCAGGTTTGCTACCAACTCTGCTCTTCGGCTCCCTTTATTTACTCCCAAGTTTCGATTCAAGCGCGATACATTGACGGCGATTGGGCTGACTGGATCGTTGAATTGGCAGGTGACGCTACCATTCGTGGTGTTGCATGGTGACGCAGATACAGTGACAGACCCTGAAATAAGCAAGGTCTTGTACGACCGAGCAAACAGCGAAGACAAGACCATGAAAATGTACCCCGGAATGTGGCATGCTTTGACAGCGGGAGAGACCGATGAAAACGTTGCAGTCGTTTTTGCCGATATCATAGCTTGGCTTGACGAGCACACTGCGAGGGAACTCTTCTTGTCGAGCCATTGCATGAGACTTTCAATGTTGGAATAGAGAAAATTCCATCTCCTCCACCTACGACTGAGAAACAATCACATCGTTTCTATCTCTGTGGATTTAAGCAACCACGCACGCTTCATTCAGCCATGTAGCTCCTCTCATCACTGTTGTTCAAGAGCTAGATGTTCTCATATCACCTAACATCTGAAAATTATGTTCATAGATGAAAGAAGAAAAGGAAATTAAGTGATTGTTAATTTTCGCTCAAGTTACATTCCACATTTTCCCTGCTGCTGTTTCATGGATGATCAGCTTATGTCTCACCAAGCTGCGGTCTCAAAATTAAGAGTGATTAGCTCTAAATTCATGGGAGTCATGTTGAGTGGAAACTGATGAGACAACAAAGAAGAATAAAATATCATCACATTATAAAACTTCCCTTGAGTAGCTTAAAACAGAACATCCAAAAGTTTATTTGTTGATTCAGATGTACAGAGATGAGAAACTTTGCACATGCAACATATAATGCGGATAAAAATTAAGGTTCACAAACCTTGAAATTTTAGAGAAATAAAGAGAAAACTTTAATATTTTCAGAAAAGTTTGTGATTCAACAACTACCACCTTTTATTTTTCATTCCTAAAAATAGTGCATTTCCTAACCCTTTTTTTTTTTTGAGTGCGTCTTCGAGCCCTCATCTCATTTCTTTTCAAGCACGTCTTCAAGCCCTCAACCATCAAAGATAATGTGTTTCCTACCCTACCTCCACTTGAGTGCGCCTTCGAGCCATCGTCTTATTTCTTTTCTAGCGTGCCTTCGAGCCCTCGACTATCATAGATAGTGTATTTCCTATCCTATCTCTTTTCGAGTGCGCCTTCAAGCTCTACGATAAACTCTTGAAAACCCACGTCAACCTAAAACTGAAGTTATTTCCGAGCTTATATTTATCATCTTAGGCAAGGTCGAGGGAAGATAGCTCCTAAGATAAGCTCTTCTCATCGAGAGAAACTCATTAACTTCAAAATCATCTCTTTTCATGACTAGAATTGATGTGAAACAAGACTTCTCAGAATCCGTTCTTTTTCTCTCTTTCTCTTAAGTCTAGTACCAAAAAAAAATACAATTGGTGACCAAAACTAAATTGCATAAATTTTGAGGGGTTGAAAGTTTATAATATGAAAAATTTAAGGACTAAAGTGATTGTTTTGCCTCAAGTTTAAAATAACCATCTTTTATTATTATCTTTTTCAGTTTGGTATCTTATATTGGAGTCTTGCTCTTGAGTAAAAAAAAAAATCATTAATAAATATGCTTTAATTAACATCAACTTTAACCCTAATGTAATTTAAAAAAATAAAAAAAGAACAAATTATTATAACAATTCACATTGATTTATATGCATGGAAAATGGCATAGAGAACAATATTTTTTCCACATCTTCCCGTGCTTTGTGTAATAATACTATAATATAATATTAATTGGGCCATGGAATCTTAAAAATCGTGAACTACGGTAATCAAGCTCATTGGGCCTACTACTGTAATCAAGCGCCAACTAGTGGTAATCTTCACCGTCTCGGATCCTTTGTTTCCCACTCGTCGAGATCTGAGTGTCGAAAGAAAAAGAAGGAAATTCCAAAACCCTTCCTCTCGTGCTCTAAACCGTAACTCTTACCTGCAGGTAAGTTTACTCAAACCTTCTCATTCCCTTTGATCTTGCTTCATTGCTTGATTATGCTCGTATTTTCTTCTGGAGAAGATTTACTATACTGGAACCCCTAATTCTGTCTTTCTTTATCTGCAGAAGCTTTTGCTTGTCTGTAGAGATTCAAATTCGTAACTCAGCATGAGGTAACTTCCTTGAACCCTATTTCTTTTTATTATTTTCTTTTTTTTAGATATGGATGGATTTATTTTATTCCAGTATTTTACCAAACTATGGCTTGTTCTTAGTAATAGTTTTGCTACAAATTTTTGCGTCATTTTGGAACTACAAGCTCTAATACTATCATTCACTTAATAAAATAATAACTGGATGTCTTTATTTCTTTTATTTCATTTGAATCTTAATCTGTTGTAAATACTTGCTGGAAATTAAAGAAGGTCGTGGTTCCATATATATATATATATATATATATATATATATATGTTGTTTGTCTTTTCTGTATTTAATTAATTTCTCTGCATTGAACACAATTTTTATAGCGTATTATGTTACCTCAGGACTACTGGGAAATCTGTGATTTTTCTTTTCATAGTAACCAAAATCTTGCTTTGTAGATTTAACTAATTAGGTTGATATCTTTCTTTACTTGCACAGTCAAGTTATTGAAATTTCAGCAATCAATAGACCATGCTATGCTAGTACGTCTTTGCATGAAAATTTCCAAGGCAAGCAGGTTCTGTAACTACTGTGATTTGTCTATTATTTGTTAGCAGTCGTACTGACAATTAACTTCTGATATGGATACATTTTGTTTTTCATATTATAATGAACATGGCATAGATATACTAACATCTTTTCTTGCCTTTGTATCCGTTGCAGTAGGCCAATGGAAGAGGATGCCCCGGTATGTTGCTTTTAAAAAATATAAGTGTGTCGAATATTGAAACTTGTTATTAGAGAGAATTAGATTGGATTAGATATGACATGTTATTCTACCCAACTTTATTGTAAAACGTGTGCTGCATTTGGCTACTGGCTTGATTGATTTTCTTTCATGCCCTTGAGTCAAGTTCTTGCACCATGCTGCCTTCCTGATTCTAAAGACAGGATAGTGCCATTATTTTTCTGTGTGTACGCGAGCAATGACCTTTTCTGAAAGGGCAAATGTGGTTAAATATTTTTTAATTCAAGAAAGAATTGAAGCCAAATTAAATGTGATGTTTGTTTCGCAATACAATTAAGAATTGAGCTATAACTATCAGTTGATGTACAAATTTACTTTTGTCTGCAAGGAAAATGCTAGTAATTAGTGAGATGCCTCTTCACTAATTTCATCATATTACTTTCTTTGGTTGCTTGTAACACCTTGAAACTGTTTATAGAGCAAGAACGAGGAGGAGGAATTCAGCACTGGGCCGCTCTCTGTTCTGATGATGAGTGTGAAAAATAATACCCAGGTAATGTTTTCAGACCTAGTATATCATTAAGGGATATAGAATAGAGCCATGAGGGCTTACTGGTTTTAAAGTTAAAGTTGAGTTCTTTGTTAATATTTCTGATGTGTGGCATTTTAGCTAATGGGGCTGCTTGGAGAAAACTTTGTTATGGCAAGTTGTGATAATATGGCCTTGTTTTCTAGGCATAAAGAGATTTTTAAATCACTGTTTTGTTGATTTCTTTCACCAGAACTAGTTTGTACATGCATGTTGGGCTCCAATCACAGTTCCCTAATTAACTGATGCCATTTATTGGAATTGGAGTTATCAGATGTGATATTGGCTGATGAAATCACTGACTGTTTATGGATGGAATGGGTATGATTTTGCTTATATACTGTTAGAATCTTGGTTGGTATGGACTTATGTGTTACATTCTGATGATTGTTAGCCATTCAGGTATTAATTAACTGCCGCAACAACAAGAAGCTTCTTGGACGTGTGAGGGCATTTGATAGACATTGCAACATGGTTCTTGAGAATGTCAGGGAAATGTGGACTGAGGTTGGTTACTCACTGAGACTCTTTACCTACAACTTTTCAGTAATATACTAAGTTTTCCTTTTAATAACTGCTATATCCAATTAAATGCTCATACTTTTTCTGGTTCAGGTGTCAAACTTTTCAGTCATATACTATATTTTCCTTTTAATAACCTCTATATTCAATTAAATGCTCATACTTTTCTGGTTCAGGTGCCAAAAACCGGGAAAGGCAAGAAGAAAGCTCAGGCAGTCAACAAAGATAGGTTCATCAGCAAAATGTTCCTCCGTGGTGATTCTGTTATCATTGCCCTTAGGAATCCTAAGTGAAATGTGATAACCCTAATCTTTTTGCCGAACAAACTAATATGCCTTCCTGTTTTATATAATCTCTATTAGGAAATGGATGAGAACCTTCTGGTCCGTGTGGAGCTAACATGCCTTGCTTAAATTTTTGTTGTGGTACAATTACTTTAAAGTTTGTTTGCTTAAAAGGTCGTTTTTTATGGTGGGGCTATTCTCAGAGACTCCCTTCGCTGCCACCCTCTTCTTTCCTATAACCTAGTTAAGCTGGCTGAGTTTTCAATAGGCTAGCCTCTCCTAGCGGCGGCATGCACTGCGTTTGCCTGAGTTAAGATAGGTTTGTTTTGTAGCTGCACTGCTGGACCACCATGATCTATGTAAGTAACCATGTTTTACTGTCAGACTCTCCAAGGGTCGCATGAAACGCGCACATCATGCTTTGCTAAAGGAGTATTAGCCGGTTGGCTGGTCAACGGTCAAGCTGTCTGGTTGCTTTCTTCTAGTTGGAAAGAGTGGCTGTATTCGTCCATTCCTCGTACGTTGGTCAAGCCATTTCATCCCAGGCACGAGCAGGCTTCCTTGTATTGGCATGGAATGTTCGTGAGCATTTTTATTTTTTTTAAGAAAATGTATATTAGATTAATATATAATAACTCACAAATTAATTATTATATTACCACAAAGAGCTATGATCTAACATGGAAACAATTATATAATTGGATAATTTTTAAAATATTATTTTAATAATTTTATTTATTTTGAATTTTATTCTGAATTAAAAAATATAATTTTTTAACTTGTTTATCGACATGCTCGTTGTCAGACAAGAAGGAAAAAATCCAGCGAGCATTAAAATCTGTAGGCCCGTGTGATCTAACTTTTCTACAGGCAAAAAGGAGGACAGCGTCTGAAACAAAACCAACACAGTCAAGCAGTGAACGAGAAAACAGGAGGTAAGCTTATTTCTAATGCTGCCAGGCATATCAATTGCATAAAAAAACTAGGTAAAATTTAATTTTAATTGCAGGGCTCACCGCCTGACATTCTTTGAAGGGGACAGCAACATTGAAATTACAAGGATGACTCAAACAAAGGCCAAAAGAACAGCTCCAAATCTATTCCTCAGAGAACAACGCTCATCTGCTGTTGTTGCTGCTTCGACCACTACCTATATTGTTTGGGGTGGGGAAAAAATAAATTGGTTATCCACTGGAGAAATTACCATTCTGTTGGCTCTCGAGCTGCATACATATGCCAACTTAAGATGTTGACATAGTGGAGGTCGTAGCTTCTTCCGTGTGGTCACCAAAGACTCGTTGCCTGAAGTCCGAGACCATCATCGGCAGACCTTGACGAAGGGATATCTTAGGTTCCCAGCCGAGGAGATCTTTTGCCTTGGTAATATCAGGTTTTCTCTTGTGTGGGTCATCTTCTGTGTTAGGCCTGAATTCTATCCTTGCATTTGGGTCAATGGTTTCCTGGACCACCTGAACAAACAAATGGGGACTTCTAAGTTTGCTGGAAACAGAAGCATGTGGCTAATAACACTGCACAGCCCCTCTTTTTTGTTCTTTTTAGGAGGTACAACAGTGCCATAACTGAAATGAGTCTGCAATCAACTATTATACCATTTTCAGATCTAATGCAATAAAGAATAAATACAAGTTGCTAGTTATTATTTACATGATTACCAAACAAACTGCTGCCGCCACCAACACAATCTTTTAATAAACTTGCTGCCAAGGTAATAATTTAGAAGATACGTACACTAAGGGACCGCAGAAACAATTCATACATTGAGAAATTCTCAGCATTTTTTTTTAATAGAAAACACTCACCTGAGCAAGCTCGAGCATGGTGAATTCACCCGGATTTCCAAGATTGAAAGGCCCTACATGTTCTCCTTCCATAAGGCGCATCAGACCCTCAACCTGTTTCCACACATATGTAACAGGTTGTCTTAGTAAATCCTGAGCAGCAGCTACTAAAGAGCACGCTAGATGCTTAACCATCCATAAACTAGCATATAATAACCATCAAACTAATAATCAGAGTATGTTAACTTGATGGAGAAATAAAGCTCCGTAAGACGGAGAAACACAAACTACTGATGCAATTCCCTGTCTCAATCCATCAATAAAAGCTTTCACTTTCATAAACAAAATACCCCACTAAGTTTTTTAAGGCTTTCCCACCTCTAATGAGCATAAGAACTGTTTGCTACATGGTTTCTGAGAATTTGTCTTCCTTTTGGAAACAATAGTGCAAACCATCCCGTGCTAGACCCCATCCAGGACACTCAGCATTTAATACGACAACTCATTTCATGTGTTGCTAAAAACTTTGAGAGGAAAACTTGAGGCAGACAAGCATTTGGGAGATTTACATGCTAAAAGTCCAAAATTAATTACTGGCGACCGACCCAGAACCCATGATCGCAGAGTTGAGTTACAAAAGAACCACACCCAATGCAGAAGTCATTTTTCCTTTTAAATGTGCGATGCGCATGCAGAATAAAATGTTTGCAAGCCAACTGGGCAACAAAAGTAGCAAAATCAAATGAAAAGGCAGTAAAGCATCTATCCAAGCTCCAGCAACTACGAGTTTAAAAAATTAATATGCTTTAAAAGGCTTACCAAATCAGAAACAAATTGAAAACTCCTTGTCTGTTTCCCATCACCATAAACAGTCATAGGCTCCTTCCTTAGTGCCTGCACAATACCCGCTAATTTCTATTAAAACAATCGTTTTTTTAATGGAAAATTAACATTCATGTCTCTGAGTACTCGCAATCAGATTAGAAAATCATTATAAGAGAAATACCTGAGCAACAAAATTACTAACAACACGGCCATCATCTATGCACATTCGAGGTCCATAAGTATTGAAAATTCTAGCAATCCTAACCTGAAAAAATTAGATTACAAGCAAAAAGGCGTTGTGTGTTAGATAAGCTGAATTTACCTGGTAAACAAAGCTTGGTGGGCCACTATCAAATTACACCCACCTCTACACCAGCACCTCGGTGATAGTCCATAGCCAATGTCTCAGCAGTTCTCTTTCCTTCATCGTAACAACTCCTGACACCTGTTAAAAGCGACAAACATCTCAGTTGTCAAGATCTGTCTGCCTCAGAAAATTCAAAACTCGAGTTAATCACTACTTTTCTCTTATTTACATATCTTTTAATTAGTTAATAACCGTCCGATTAATTGCCTCGTCAGTCACGGGCTACTCCTTGACCATATAAAACTACCAACACCGGATCTAAGATCCAAGAGCCCCACTTCCACACCGGCCGCCACCGTGCGATGCCACCCTTTTTAATTTTATCTAAAAATAAATAAAGACAACAGGTCTGCATTGTCTTTTTATTTGTAACCTAGGCAGCACATGTTAGCCGCAGGCTTTATTTCAATGCTATTTAAAAATAAATAACCACAACACTGTTACAAAATATCGATATCCGGCTATCAACCAATTAATTAAATTTAAGAAAAGAAGAGCAAAAACGCACCGATGGGATTAACGTTGCCCCAGTAAGTCTCGACCTGAGGATGCTGTAAAGGATCACCATAAACCTCGCTGGTACTGGTAAGCAAAAACCTAGCACCAACTCTCTTAGCCAAACCCAACATATTCAATGTGCCCACGACGTTAGTCTTTATTGTCTTGACCGGGTTGTGCTTGTAATGAACAGGCGATGCAGGACAAGCAAGATGGTAGATCTGGTCCACTTCCAACAACAGTGGCTCGACAACATCGTGTCTGATTAACTCAAATCTCGGGTTCTTAAAATGGTGCATCACGTTCTCTTTCCTTCCCGTGAAAAAATTATCCACCACGATCACGCTATCTCCTCTAGCGATCAGACGGTCCACTAAGTGAGACCCAACAAACCCAGCCCCACCTGTAACAACGATTCGGAGACTTTTACTTTTGAGTCCCAGCGGAATCTTGCCGCCCGAATTGGCTGATTGGAATCCTACCCGAAGGGGCTCGTAGTATTTGTAACGCATAGGGGCTGTTAACTCATGAGAGAAGTGAGAGAAAGTGTTTGGGATTGGATCGTGTTCGTAAGGGGATGACGAAGAGGAAGAAGGCAGCAGAGTGAAGAAAAGAGTGGCAATAGCAATGCCGACGAGGATAAAGACGAGTCGCTGCTCAAGAAGCAGGTAACGAATGGGTCGGGTGACGGCGAGCCATGGCTTCGGTGGTTTAGGTGAGTAAGCATCAGATGTTGGTTGAGTCTCGTCATGACCTCTAAAAATCAGCTCCGAGGATCCCATCTTTTGTATCAGATCACAAGAACCAACAAAGAAACAAAAATGTCTTCTCGTGTGGAGAGTGTTTGGGTCAATTCAAAACGAGAGACAGGCTCGCCGGGAGAAAAACTCTCTCACCTTCGATTCACGGAGGTGGTGATGGTGTGGATTTGGGTTACGTGTTGGGTTTCGATATTTAACGAGGAAGGGAGTGTTAAACAAGGTTTGGAAATTGAAGGAATTACTGAAAATTGCCATCGCTTAGCATTGCTTTTGAAAAGTAAACGGTTGTCACTAGGTGAGGTGCCAAAACAATTTTTGGAAATTTAATTTTAATTAATTATATATTAAGTTAAACCTTTTTGCTATTACCTGGGGGAGGGACGGTGGGCGGTGGCTGCCGTCTCCGTTGGCTAATTTGACTTTAAATTTTCAGTTCAGTAACAAATCATAAAAATGAGCATTTCATTTGAGACCTGACAGTGACAAGCTCCAAGTCTAGTCCAATCAATCTAACCATTGGTAGGTAGAAGCTTCATCATTTATACTCTCTTTTATTTTTAATTTTAAAAATATTTTTAAAAAACTTAAAATATTTTATTTTATTATTTTAATTTTTTTTGTTTTTAAATAATTTTGATATGATTATGTTAAAAATTATTTTAAAAAAATAAAAAAATATTATTTTAATAATTTTCTAATAAAATTTACTTTAAAAAATAATCACAACTATATTCTCAAATATTTTTTTATTATACTAAAAATAAAAAATATAAAATTAAAATTATATATATATATATACACATACACATATGACAATTTTTTTTGTTTTTGAAATAATAATATATATTAAAAATACAACTGCATTTTAGAATATTATTTTTGTACACAATTTAGCGATCACATTTGAGAATATATTTCCTACCCAACTACTATTTGAAACAGCGTTGTTTAGTGAAAGTTTTAAAACACCCTTCCCTTTGTGAATTAATTAATTTAAACAAGAGTCAACTAAAAGTTTTACGAAGATACAATAATAAAAATAAAATTTTTTAATTTATTTTATTTGAAATTAATATATTTTTAGTGTTTTTAAATTATTTTGATGTATTGATATTAAAAATAATTTTTAAAAAATAAAAAAATATTATTTTAATATATTTCTAAATAAAAAATATTTTAAAAAGCAATCATAACCACATTTTCAAACAAATTTTTAAAAAAATTTGTGCTGTCATTTAAGAGAAGGTTTGGGAGTGTCTGAAATTGAAATTACAATGGGGAATATTTTTTAAAATATTTTTTTATTTAAATATATATTAAAATAATTTTTTAATTTTTAATATTAGTATATTAAATCATCATCATATTATCAGAAAATAATAAAAAATATATTAAATTTTTATTTTTAAAATTTAAAAATAATTTTAAAAAATATCTAAAATTAGAGACAACCAAACACCTTGTTTTATATGTACTTTCTTTTGTTTGTATTGTAACACAGAGTGTTATGTTAAGTTGAGTATCTGGTAAAAATATGTCTTTATATAATGTCATTTTGGGTTCTGTTGGGATCTTGAAAATTGAAATAAGATACTATCTTTCTTTTTCTTCAAAAAAAGAATTAAAGAAGATACGGTTGCGCAAAATTAATGAGAGCATTATTTATTTATTTTTATTAGGGTTCGCTACATGGTAGTATTTAATTGTAAGAAAATATCACCAACGTTTTTTTTTTTATATATATATATATATATAGTCTTTGTTTTTTAAGTAATTTTTATGGTTATGATTTTTAAAAAATAAGTTTAAAAAAAATATAGTTTAGTTATATCTAGATACATGTTCGGTAAAAATTATAATTAAAATTTATGTGTAGTAAATATATATATATATATATATATATATATATATATATAATATTTGGTAATTGTATTTAGAAATGTGGTTGTGGTTGCTTTTTAAAGTACTTTTTACTTGGAAATATATCAAAATAAATTTTTTTATTTTTAAAAAATTATTTTTAATATCAGCACATCAAATTAATTTGAAGACATAAAAAAAGATATTAATTTTAAATAAAAAATAAAAAAAAATTAATTTTTTTTAAAAACACTTTTAAAATGCAAAAAGAAACATAATTTTATAAAACTCGATTAAAAAACATATAAAAACTACTTTTTAAAAAATATATTTTAAACTTAATTTTTTAATAAAGTCACAATATAAAATATAATTTAATTTGTTACCAAATATATTTTTCCTTTTGTTGCATTGCAAAAATGTAAAAGCGTTTCCAAAACAGAGAGAGAGCACGCAGAAGACGACAGCCACTATTCTCTCATGCGCGTGCTTGAAGCTGTATACTCAATTAATATCTATGTACATTTTCAGATTTGAACTTACCCCAGCCTTTTGAATTTAATTAAATCCTTGGGTGCGAGTGCTGTAAAATACAAGATAATCTTATTTCCCAGATATCAATAATGGACCCATATTACAATAATATCTGAAAGAAAAGAAACAAACAAAAGGGTAAGATGACGAAACCACTCGCGGCGCTATTAGTATCTTCATGGCTCGGCTCCTCGATCGATACCATCCTTGAGTGGCCACGTATATAATTAGCTCAAGGAAAAAGACGCATTTCAATTGGTACGACTTTTCTTTGCATCTCCTACTCTTCAGAACACAAACCATGTATGGACAATGGGCGGTCGTCGCCTTTAATGGAAACCGCAGCCTTTTATAACAAAATCAAGCTATTATTTGTGTGTGTGTACACACAAATGATTAACTTATGATTTCTTTATAGTTTGTTTATGACTCTTAATCAATAATTTTTAGAATAACAACTTTTAGTTGATCCAAACTTAGTTTTAATTTTGGTTCATGTCCCATAAGGATTTTAAAAATCTTTTTTAAACCTAAACCATGATCATCAATCTAAATACTGTCCCAACATTCTTAAATTTGAACGTAGCATCTAAGCTCAAATATTAGACTCATACTCAAGATCTTTATTAGCTTAGATAGCATGCTCGAGCCTAAACATGGGGCACACTTAGAGCCCATGGGCTCGAGTAACACTTCCAAGTCTAAACATCGGGCGTATACCCAACACCTTGTGGGCTTAGACATCGCGCTGGAATCTACGCATGTTGTCTAATGTTCTTAGATCCGACCCATGTCCTGACTCCTTCTAGGCTGGACTTTGTATTGAATCTATTGTGTATTTCTTTAGATTTTTTTTTTATTAAGCCCAATCCTTTTGTTTGGATCCTACTCAATATGCACCTCTAGGTGTACAAGAATCTTTAATTGCTTATCACATTTTCATTTCATTAATATTCATGCTAGGAATATTTGTCCCACATTAATATTTGTGTAAGGGATATTTGTCCTCATGTTTGTGTAAGATATTTTTCTTTCATTAATATTATAGGTGTAGAATGACTCTCCACCCCTCTCATTCGAATAAAAAAAAAAACAAGATACATGGATTAAAAGATTCATAATTTTCATTATCAACACATATTATTTCTTTATCATTTGATACCAAAACAAGAACAAATAACTTTGTTCTTAAAATTTAATATTCTCTTGTATATTTATCACACCTTTTCTCTATTAAAAAAGTTCTAATTTAAGCATCTAAGGATCCCAAATCCACTTAAATGAGATTTTTTTATATAGATTTCAAGATTGTTTCATCGAGATATCAACTTTTTTTTCCATGAAAAGTAGGTTTAATTGAATGAATATTTGATTTATCTATAATTCAACAACCAAAAAACTTTTTTTTTAAGCATCTAGGTTTTAGAACATCATCAAGTCTTGTGATAACTTTATGTTTGAAAGATAGAAAAGGATGAAGGTTTCCATATTCTAGAGAGAGAAGTGTGTGTGTGTATCACAACTGGGGTTGTACAAAAAACTTTTTTTCCCTTGTTTTTTTATACGTTTGACAATAAAGTTTATACTTTACTAGATAGACCCTACTATGTCATGAGCGGTCCAAATTTTTCCAAACATGAAAAACAAATGCTAAGATGACATAAGTGTTTCTAGAAATCCAAAAACATTTGAGACTAAGATCAAGGACTCTATTATGTTTAATAAGCTCGGCTAGTTTAAATAATACATAAAAAAACAATTGCAATAAATAAACTCATAAAAATTTAGCAATGTAAAAAAGGTAAAAAAAAAAACTTGACTTGAGCTCATCTATGTTAGCATGTTAAATTTATGATCTGGTTATGATACTAGTGCAACTCTATTGAAATCATACTGAAGAAAACAATGAAGCTCAATGATCAAACAACTGAAAGGTGAAATTGAAAAAGAAAAAGATCTTAGTCAACCTAAGTTAATTTGATAACCTCGTGACCAACATAATTAGGATAGCCCTGTAGAATAGAAATTGAAAAGAAAAATATGAAGACCAATTCCCAATAACTCAAATATTGAAGGATGAAATTGAAAAAAAAAATTAATTTTAAAAAATAACAAAAAAAAATACAAAAATCAACATGTGTTAACATTCAAAAGTCATGACCCTGATTAGAAGCTTGGGATTAGCCCTATAGAAAGCAAACCCTAAAAAATTAAGAAGCAAAACTCTAAATCATCAAAATATTAAGGAATGAAATTAAAAAAAAATACAATAAAAAAAATCCAAAACAAAAAAAAACAATTAAGAGAACAAAAACTAAATTTTATATAAAAATAATTTAAAATCCAATGCCGATTAATGAATTTGAAAACAAAATTTAATTAGAAAAAAGATTAAAAAAACAAATATCAATCAAAAGAATAAGGACCAATTTAATATAAAAATTAAATGAAACCAAATAATAAATGATGAAATTAAAGAAAAAACCAATAAAAAAAATAGTTCAAAAGAATAAGGATCAAATTAAAAAAATAAATTAATTAAACAACACCTTTATATTTTGATAAGGAGAAGAAAGAGAAAAGAAATAGAAGAAAATAAATTCATCAGAACACAATTATTATGCCCTCATGTACACATGTAGCACTGATAGAAAGCACTCAATGAGACGCTTACAATGCCGTCCTAGAAAAGTAGCATTTGGACATAGAACCACATCACACGTGCAAACAATTTTTTTTTAACAATATTTATATCAATTAAAAGATCAACTTGCCCTCTTATCAATTTGTTTATTAAAAAATTAATTTGAAAATACAAAAAAGTCCCATAGATATAAGCTTAATATCCTTTTTTTTTTTAAGGGTAATATAGTTTTTATATTGTGTTTTTAAAACATGAAAAAATTGAATTGTCCAGTTCAACCTTTTTTTAAAAAAAATAGTGTAATTTAGTCATAATGTAGACATTATGTATTTAGAAGATAAAAGAAACTGAATTATCTCCTATAAATATCTTAATAACTAATAGACCCTAAAAAAATAAATATCATTGATTTGTTTTTGTTAAAAAGGTACATATATGTTCGTCAGCTTTGTTTTCCCCTCTTTTCTTTCTTTAAAGCAATATTGCTCTTTTCCGAAACTATATGACAAAATTCCAATACTTATCCATTTGAATTAAATGGGTAATTTGAAACAATTAAATGCTTAATTTTTCTCAAAAGACCGTGAGAGAATCCTTGTATTCTTGTTCTGTCCTTTGCATTTTCACTAGATTTAAGCCATGTCTTGTGCTAATTATGTAGTCAAGATTTCACAATCACATAATTTCAATTGTGAAATTCCTCTCCTTTTTTGTCTTTAAATTGCTTGACTAATTGAAGTATAATGATTTAGAGTTTTTCTGTTGTGTTTATTTTTACATTTTAAAAATATTTTTTTTAAAAAAATAATTTATTTTTTTACTTTAAATTAATATTTTTTTTATATTTTCAAATCATTTTAATAAACTAATATTAAGAATAAAAAATATTATTTTAATATATTTTTAAATAAAAAATATTTTAAAAAATAACAACACTAGCTTCTTCTTCTTCTTCTTCTTTTTTTTTTTTTTTTTCAGGTGATGCGTTTCTTCGTGTAAAAGAGTCTTCCCTGGTTTCGCATGACTTTTTCTCACTTTGTTTTGTTTTTTAAGAAAAATAATAGCTGGCTAGCTAGCTAGACATATTAGCTGCTAGTCGCTTGAAGGAGAAGTTATATAGGCTTAATTGTGATTTTGTTGAACACTAGGTGTGATGTTGGTAGCTCCATTAATGGCTTTCCAAGGTAGCACTCAAAGGCACTTTGGTGGACTCTCTTGGAGTGTTTCAAACGCTCGTTTTATGGCTGACCTAACATGCAGCTACTTATAATAATTAATATTAACTGTTTTAATTCTTTTACGGAAAAAACCACTTTACGTTTACCAAAAATCACTTACTAGAATGGCCATCTCCATCCTCTTCGAGCTAAATATTGTTATTGTAGTTGTTGTTATTTTTATTATTATTATTTATTTAAAAATAAATTAAAATATTATTAATTTTTTAAAAAAATATTATATAGCTACCACAGATAAAACTGTAAGATAAGAAGTTCACATAAATAACGTGCCAGCATCAGAATTGCATGAATAGTTGCATGAGGTTTCCGGGAGAGGGCACATGCATTTCATTCAAAGCAAAGAGAGGTATGGTTTTAAAAAAGCATTCCCTGATTTCTAGCTCTTCATCCATCAAGATATACTCACATCGATCACCGTCGTCGACGGTTGCTGTCGTTATCATCGCAGAGGCAATGTGTGTTGAGATTAATCAATTATTTTGAGTGGTTGTGAGCAAGAAATAATGTTTTATATAAAGCACAGAACTTTGTTTATTTCGTTAGATGATGATGAAGACCTCGTAACATGAAACAAAATGTTGTGGGGGCATCCGGCCACCCTGGACAACGGTGGATCTCGACTGCTATCAAAATCTCTCTTCTTTTTTTTTGTTCATTCAGTTTTTTTTTTATCTTGATGAAATCATGAATCTTTTTTTTTATTAATAATATGATTATTTCAATAAAAATTAAAAGCAATTAATATATATATATATATATTCATATAATTCAAAATTTAAATCAGAGATTAAAATGTAAAAATTTGCGCCTCTTGAATTAGAAAAAGTGAGAAAACACCCTCCTTGAACAAACTGCGTCAGGTTTATAATTATAACAGTATTCATTGTATATACGTATGACAAGGATTATAAGAACCACTTCCAGTTGTGTCATGGGGGAGGGGGGAACTCAGGACAGGTGGAAACCCAACCAGCGAGGGGAAGGTGAGATCCGGTCCTCTGGATGAGTTACGAGCAGAAGAGGAAAAATAATAAAAAATAAAAATAAAAACTCGTAACAGGACATGACAGGGGACTTCGATTGCACGTGGCTGGCAGGCAGGAGGTGGAAGGGGGTGGGGCAATACTTGTTCTTAAGCAACGTTGACTCTCTTACAGCCACGTGGCGAAGGACCCCTCCCATTTCCCACGTTTCTGCATTGTGGGTCTTTTGTGATTCTAACACGTATAGGTTGTTTTAGAGGCTATGTACAGTAAATATTGTCTTAAAGATCAAGATCCCATTTATTTTTATGTTTTTATGATCACATTTATTATTTGTATGTTTTAAAAATATTTTTTTAAAAAATTAATTTTTATTTTATTTTTTTCATTTTAAATTAATTTTTTATATTTTTTTATTATTTTGATAGGCTGATATCATAAATAAGTTTTTAAAAATAAATATTATTTTACTATATTTCTAAAAAAAAATACTTTTTAAAAAATCACTATTACACTCTAAAAAAACTTCTTATATATAGTGTAAGATTCCTTAAAGATCTTGTTTAGTAAATGTTGTCTTAATGGTTGTAAATAGAATCTTTGGGTGTTTATGATTGCTTGCGAATAATAAAGAAGATGAAGATTAGAATAATAGAACGTAAAAAAATTAGAATGTTTGTGTGTTTATGATTGCCTGCCAATAACGAAGAGGATGGAGATTAGAATAATAGAATGTCAAAGAAAAGGCATTCTTACTTATGCGTTGTGGATTAATATATTTTTTAAATTTAATTTTTAGTCTAAATTTATATTTAAAAAATAAAAAATAAGGTAATAATCAATGATAGAAAAGTGAGACTTTTATTCATATCCAACATTACTAAGCTAGGTATAAATAACATGGATCTGGCTAGCTTTCAAGCCCAACATCTTTAAATTCAGTTATATGCTGAGCCTAAACGGATATAGATCTGATGAATTACCAAACCCAACATCTCTGGATCTAGCTAAATGCTGAGTCAAAGCAGACATTAGTCTGAAGAATTGTCAGATCCAACATTTTTAAATTTAGCTATACACTGAGTCTAAACAGACATGAATTTGATGAGCTATTAAACCTAACATTAAATTCAATTACGTGTTGAGCCCAAGTGGACATAAGTCTAGCGAGTTGCTAGACCCACTATCTTTGAGTTCAGCTACGCGTTGATCTTAAATATACATAAATTTAGCAAACTGTCAAGCATCACATCATTGGGTTCAGCTAACGTTGAGTCTATATATACATGAGTTTGACAAACTGTCAGACCCAACGTCTTTGGGTTTAGCTACACGCTAAGCCTAAACAGACGTGAATTTGATAAACTATTAGACCTAACACCCGTGTGCTTGACATCATATTAAACCCAAGTGAGTGTGAGTCTTATGATCATTATAGGTTCTAAGTTGGATCATAAAGTTTCATTTGTTTATTCTTATAACTTTTAATATAAAATATTAATGTCAAAGTTATTCATTTTTCTATATTCTTATGTGTATAAAAATCTTATAAGAACCTATAATATTTTCATTGCTATTAATATTGTGTAAGAAATATTTATCATTTATTAATATTATTAGAAAAAAATAACTCTCCAACTCTTCTATTTCAATAACATGACAAGGTTCCAGGGTTATGAATACTCAATGAATTAACTAAGTAAAAAGTTTACAATCTTTATTTTTTACAATATATATATATATATATTTCAAAATATTTCTTTTTAAAATATAATTATATTTTTTTTATATAAAAATATTTATTTAAATATTTGAGAGTTTTCAAATCTATTATGTAAGATATTTTCACATGTAAACTTTATAAAATACCTTGTCATGTCAACCGTTTACTGAGTCTACACGAGTCTAACACGATATCCACAACTTAGAACGGCGAATGTGTATAATCTTTGACGAGGAGGGACGAGAAGTGGGTTAGCCAAGGAACAAGTGGATGTGTCCCCCCCACTCTACTTGCTGTGCATGGGATTTGTCCGAGAAAAGATTAGTTAATGTATGCGGTGTGCTGTGAATAATTTAATTTTAACACAGTAGGCGCGCGCGCACTTATATAAAATATTAATAATATTCTATCAAAACTTAACCAGAAGTAAATCTCTTTTTTTTTCCTTCTTAGTAGAATGCTAGTGCAAGTTGCAAATTCGATAGGCTTTAAGTGGTTTGTAAGCGACCTCTACACACACACACACACACACACACACACATATATATATTCTCAAAGGCTTGCTAATTAGTCACACAATTGATGAGTTTTGTGCACTCCTTCATGCATCTGCTTTTGATATATGTATTAATTAGATTGTATTAGAGTAGTTGGTACGCGTTTCATTGCAAAGTAATTTTATTTTATTTATTTCATTGCTTTTGGTATATATTAATTTTCTTTTATTTTTTATGGCACGGTTTCTATAAAAAAAATTAATGTAAAAAAATGCATTTGTTGATAATGTATTTTTTATTTATAAATAAAATTTTAATTATAATCTAAAAATTTAATGTATACAAAGTATTTTTTTTAATATCAACAACGATATTTTTGATTGACTTAGGTTATCTCGAGTCAACCTACTAAACTAATTATTCAAGCCATGAACTTAACTAAAATTAATAACATTAGTTTTTTAAAATATATTTTATTTAATTATTTGACAATAAACATATACTCTATTAGAAAAATAACCATATAATTGTTTTTAAAAAATAATGATGGGTTGTAAAAAAAACTTTCAAATATTATTAAAATATTGTTATACAACAAAGTAAAAATTAAATGGTATTTTATAAAAAAAAAATGTAAAATATGTTCTTAATTAAAGAATTTAATATAATATTAATATTTTAAACTAATTATTTTTTAAAAAACATCTAAACTTAAATTAATAAAAATAACAGGTCAGACACACAAACTTGAACTGAATTAAAAAGCCCAAGCATGCGCTAAGTTGTTGTTTATTAGTGCCCAAAATTCAAACACCATGGTGAAGGCCCAAAAATCTAGGGGTGGTGGGAGTTGGCCTAAAATTTTATTTTCAAGTGATTTCATCTAAGAACACCATAGTTAAGGCCAAAAAATTGACGGGCGGTGGGAGTTGGCTCAAAATTTTATTTTTCAAGTCACTTCACCCAAAAACACCTACAAACTAATATAAACCACTCAATTACCCCAAAACACATTTAAATCACTATATAAAAAAAAAATCAAAATCATTTGAATCCTAAAAATCAAATCAGAATTAGATATGTCATTCCTGCCATATTTAGAGGAAAAAACCATTCTCATCATCGACCTTTGCTTGACAAATAGAACTCTTTGGTACTAAGCTTCACCATTTTGATTGTTGAAATCATGACAATTGACAATTTTTTTTCATCATTTTTCAATGATCTTCTTTTTTTTCTTTAAAACTTAAGAATTGAAAAAAAAATTTTTAACCAAAATAAAAATTATCGTGAATTTGGAGGAAGTCATGTGTTTATTTTATGTGTTTTATTTTTTGTTCCTTTATCTTTTCATTTGGTATTTTTTTCTTCTATAATTTCAAGTCTAATTCTATCTAATTATGTTATAAAAGAATTCCATTGCATAGGAAAAAAAAGTTGAAAATAAAAAAAAAGTCCACCTGCTTTATTGTTGTATATTAGTTAATTTGGTAATGAGTATGAACTATATTTGATAATATTTAAAATGTGTTAAATTTTTTGTTTATTAAATTAATATTTTAAAATGATTCTATTATGGTAATGTGAAAATCATAAAGAATCACTTGAATAAAACATCATGATCTAAATGTTTTTTTTATAAAATAATCTACATCTTATTACATAACACACGTATAATAACATTTCTCGTACTCACAGGTTAAAAGCATGTCACCATTAAGTTTGTTGCAATTATGTTTCTTCGGGACTTGTATGTCAATTACATGCTCATTATCTCCAAACCATGTGGTAGAAAAATAATATGGTTTGATGCGATGAATAAGACCCCTAGATGTCCATTAATAAATTATCTTCAACAGCTTTGTGTTCCTACAAAAATTTACCAGTCAGTTTTATTTGTATACTACTTTTTTCACTAATTTCACTACTAGAATTTTGCATATTATCGATAGATTGTTCCATCGGTATTTAGATACCAATTCTATCAACAAAACATTTACCAAATGATTCATGGACAATTATTGTTAGTCGAAAAACCTATCATTGATGATTTTATATTATGCCGGCCATTTCGTCAGTATTATTGACATTGATGGACTTACAGAAAAAAAACATGCTAAATAAAAAAAATACCAGTATCATCCCATCGATAATTTCTCAGGTGATTATGTCATATCACAAGAAACTGTTTGTAATCCCATCAATGATTTATTTCATATTACCAATGGACTGAGACCATCAGTGATTGTATATTGTTAGTAGCAAGGTTAAATAATTATTTTTCAACTCTTTAGAACTTACTGAGGGATTTAGTTTGTCGGAGATTTCATCCATAATTATGAGTGACATTTTATATATTTTTTTCCAACTTTCTGAAACTTTATGATGGACTTAGCCCATCCATATTTTCATCCATAATTTTTTTAATATTTTTTTTGCAAAAAAATAAAATAATCAAATTATAAAAAAAATTCAAATATACAGACTAGAAAAAAAACTAAAAGAAAATAAAAGAAAATATTCATTATAAATTTAAAAATTATCAGTTTGAATATAATTCATCTAAAGGATAAATGTTGGAGGATGAGGCATAGGTGAATCTTCGCTGGGACTGGAAAGGGGATGAGGTGGACTATGTATACCACCCATGTTTTCCAACATCTCCATGTAAAATCGCTAAAGTTTGGCCATCTCATCACTAAATTGATCTGTCTTAGTAGTAAGCCAGTCCATTTGAGCTTCAACTTATTAACTTACAAATGCTTGTAATCTCAAAGATTGAAAGCTCGAAGTCAGTTGAGAGGAACCGGTGATCGATACACTACAACCTATTTGCAAATCTTAAACTGTAGTGTTTGAGATACCATAAATTTAATTTATATTGGCTCCACTAGACGATCGAGCCTGCAATCACAAATTCGCATCGAGTTCTAGATGGGTTGAAGGATCGTCCATATATCTCTATTGCAATTGAGTGATATATGTTTCTCGAAAAAAAACCAATCGGTAAATTTTAAAAATAATAACTTAAGAAAAAAATTGTTAAAATCCAACTCATCATGAACATCTAAGCTCAGCTATCCACGAGTTGGTGCACCTCTTTTTTACGGTCATCATTTAACATATGAGGTTCTACAAAAAGCTCCATCGAATTTAGTTTACGTCCAAGAACCATAGTCTGCAAAAGAAAACTAGTATTAGTTAAACATTTTCATATAAAACAATAATTTTTTTAAAAATGGATGTTATAAAAAAAAATCTTACCATCAGTTTGGCATGTGAAATGAACAGAATGGATTCACTTGTATGTGTGGTAATTGAATCATGAATCACCTTGTTCTGGTTCTCTACCCTGAATTGTGATCGCCGCACCAAACAATCAAACTTCACATGCTAGATATAAGCTTCCCATATAACTTTCAAGATGTGGAGTGATCTGAAATCCCTCAAAATCATCATGTATTCTTAGTTTGGAAGACCTTTTTCTTTAGCATATTTTTTTTGTCTTTTTTTTTCGCCTTTTAACAAAAATCACATAACCTATATAGTAGAAATAAACTATTAGTAAAGATAATTAAAAATAAAATCTTAACATTTAAATAAAAAAAATATAACATTGATAATTCAATCTTAATTGGTTGTTCTATAATTCACCCAAACCCGCATGGCAACAACGTTGGTAACCCTAACCAAGTGAAATTTTTCCTTGCAAGTCAAATTTGTAAAAGAATTAGTTCATTAATATTAAAAAACTAACCAAATTAAAATAATAATAAAATATTTAAGTATATGCCTACCTTGAACTTCCCGAACCATGCATCAATCATAAGTTTTTTTTTCAAGATTTTTAAAAAACTGACTTCACTGAAACAATGACACTTCCATTGACGATTTCATCACCGATATTATCATGCGAGCAACCTCCATATTGAGGAGTTAAATAATGTATTGAGCACCATTAGACATTCAAAAGTTGATGAAGATGATGATATTGACAAGTATCAATTCAATGAAGAAGATTATGATGGATATGACGATGATGATATTGACAAGTATCAATTCAATGAAGAAGATTATGATGGATATGACGATGATGATATTGACAAGTATCAATTCAATGAAGAAGATTATGATGAAATTGAAGAAGAAGAAGAAGAAGAAGAAGAAGACAATTCTGACTAAATTACATTACGTCAATGTGTAATGAAATTTACTTTGATGTAATATTTATGGTTGTTCCTTTATAATGAATTGTTATTAACACTGATGGAATATTTATTATTGTGATTTTATATATATGAATATAAATTATGTTACTATGGTGTGATTTTACTATATTTATAGGTTTGATAGATAGAGAAAAAGAGAATACTTGTAATTTAAAATTATTTTATACTGATGTAATTATCGAGGGAATGTATAAACTGACAACATTATCGATGAATTAAGTCCTTCGATGAGTTCCAGAGAATTTGAGAAAACTATATGGCTTTGTTACTGACATTTCAAACAGAATCACTAATGGACTAGGCCCTAGGTGAGTTCTAGAGAATTGTAAAAAAATACATAGCTTTGCAATTGACATTTCAGATGGAATCACCAACAGACTAAGCACCTCAAAGATTTCCAAAGATTTGAAAAAAAATTACATGGCTTTTCCACATACATTTCAGACAGAATCATCAACGATTAAGCGCCACAAAAAGTTTCAAAGAGATGGAAAAATTACATGGCTTTGCCATATACCATTTCAAATGAAATCATTGACATAATGAGAATTTATCTGAGAATTTTAGGGTGTCTTCAAAATTTTTTAGGTGTAATTGAAAATTTCAAGTTTTAATTACATATAGAATTATCGACAGACATGTAAAAAATATAAATATTTTATTGGTTGTTGATAATTTTATTAGTATAAAGCCATAATTAAAAGACCGAATTCTTAATTTCATAACAAAACATGTTTTTTTTTCTTCTTCTCTGTCTTTTTTCCTTCTCTCTTTTCACTATCAACCTCTCTCTATGTGTGTCTTCTTCCTCTTTTCTCTCTATCTTACATCTCATTTTTCTCCTATCTCACTCCATCTTTAATACCAATAAATCTCTAACTCTTATATTTTGTTTTTATTGCCAATAAGTTTAAGGTATATGGGTTAATTAATTGTTTTTTTTCTTTCACTCTCACTCCTTCCCTTTTCACTCCATTAAGGTCATCCTCTTTTTTCAATATCTTCAACCAGGTAAATCTTCTTCTTAATTTTTTTTTAATTGCCATCAATTTTTTGTTTATTTAGGTTTTTTTGTGTGTTTAATGTTTGCTTTTGAAATTAGTTGTTTTTTTTTTCTATAATAATATTTTATCCCTATGAATAATTGTGATGAATTTATGAATTTTGAACAAAGACTTGAAATCTAGCTTAAGCTAGTTAATCTCACCATGTAAAAATTGTGCTATGAATAACTTTATTATTAAAAAGAAAAAAAAACACCTTTCTCTTTTGATTTAACTTCGTTACTGCAATATTTGGACAAAATTATGTTTATTTTGTAGCTTAAAAGAAAAAAAAAATGGAATTAGTTTTGAGAAATCTAATGTAGAATTTACTTTGTAGTACATATAGAACCTGAGGTAGTATTAAAGAATATTTGAATGGAAAAATAGGCATCTCAAGGAATTTTAAAAGTTAATCCAAATTGATTAATGATAATCTGCATTCCAGTGATAGTTTTTTTTCATAGAAACTAATTCAATAAATTCTTAATGAGATAATTAAGGGAAAGACTAATGTTGAGTTAAGGACAACCATAGACTTGTCGTAATTTTTTTTTGTTAGTCAAAGAGATATGAACAATTACTTGTTATAAGTAAAATAATTATTCCATCAATGTTAATAACAATTCATTGTAAAGGAACAACCACATATATTACATCAAAGTAAATTTCATTACACATTGACGTAATGTAATTTAGTCAGAATTGTCTTTTTCTTTTTCTTCAATTTCATCATTTGCATATCCATCATAATCTTCTTCATTGAATTGATACTTGTCAATATCATCATCTTCATCAACTTTTGAATGTCTATTGGTGCTCAATACATTATTTAACTCCTCAAAATTAACATATAAAAAAATATTCTCATCAACATGAAAATTAGAATTTTCTTCTAAGTCAAGAGATAAAGGAACTCAATATGCATAAATTAACTCATTAATTTGAAAGACATCGCCTCTAACATTTATTTCATCATTACCTTCCTGAACAATTTGAACATGACCTTTGAGTTTGGTTTTCACTATAGATAACTAATCAACTCTAACACGATCCTTTATAAATGAAGGCATGCATGTCAAATAAACTTGTTGGTATTGCTTGATAAAAACAAAGATATCATTAACGTTGCGAAGTCTAACCTTTGTATTAATTTAGACTAAACTATGGTGGGGATATACTATGATTTCTTTATCAGTGGAGTTAGACCAATAACATTTGAATAAAAAGACTTTATTAAGCTCACTATGATACTTTAGTTCAATAAACTTTTCTAGCTTTCTATAATAATCAACTTAAAACTCATTAGAAGTTGATCCTTTAACACAAACTTTATTATTATAGCTCTTTCTATCTAACCATACTCTTTAATTTGAAAGGCACATTTGTTGATGAAATACTCGTTGCAATACTTTACCTTTCTTTTAGGATCTAAACATAATAAATTTAAACTATCACTAACATTTTCTTCCAATTGATAAACCTAGTATATGATTACAATCATTAACAGTTAAAGAGAAAGGTTTAATGAAACTAAATATTGAGAGAAATAATAATTATTAAATATTTCTTTGATGTATTCTGAACCATATTACAAATTATTTATCTTGTAATTGAGAATTTTTAGATTTAGTAAGATGTGAATCTTAAGATAGTAAAAATTGACAATGTTATCTATGATTAGTTTTTCAATCTATTAGTTTATAAGAGTATAGAAGAAAAATTACTTAAAAATAACAACATATTAATATTGTACTTATTGAATAAAAGATCTCAATTCATTGTAGTAAAATAACACATAATTATGTGCATGTCTGAAAATTATTGATAGTCTACATTAAAGTCACCTTCATTTAAAAATTTTGTTTCCTCAAGATAGCATACGTCAAAGTCCTGAATGACTATAACTGCTTCAACTTATTAATCAACGATTGAAGACAAATATCTATATTCATACTCGGACTATTAGGATCGGGTATGAGCATATATAAGAACATGAACTTCAGCCTCAGACACATCCTTTATGACAAGTTGTAAATCACGAATATCACCAACCTAAAAGAATATGGTGTAACAAATGATCCGAATAGGTTGAATGCATCTGTATATAACCTAAGACGTACATTATGTGGTTCCATTGAAAATAAAAAAAAAGAACCTTATTAAAATGTTTCTAGTTTTCATCATCGAAAGAGTGTACCATGACTCCATCCACCATATAATATGAATGCTTCCATATCATGTACCACCATGGAATCAACGTTAATATTTTGTTCATTTGTACTAGTTCCAACATTATACACAACCTCAACATACTCATCAAAATTTATATAATACTCAAACAACCTTAGCAAAATAATTTAACCCTTATTGTAAAAATTTTCTTCCTTTTCAAGCTCATACAATCTCCAAAAAAAAAAAAATCTTACATATTTTAATTTGAAATATGGATCTAGCACAACAACCACACATAATAAAATTTTTGTTTATTTTGACCCCCCTAATATTTTTTAATATTTTTTCATCATATTCTTGGTCATTTCACCTATAAACAAATCTTCACTTTTATAAAATTGAGATGTACTTTTGTGCACGAAAATCAATTCATGGAAGAAATAATTAGATATCACATACAACAAGCTAGAAAATTTCAATGAAACTATGTAAAATAATTTCAAAAACTTCACAAAAGATATAGTCTTTTTCTAATATTTTAAAACATGAGGACCTAATTCTTTTTTGTTTTCCCTTTGAATCAACCTCAAAGCAACTAAAATACATAGGATTAGTTTCCTTTAACCTTATAAAACCACCACAAACTTCTCAATAGCTTTTAGAATTATATATGTTGAGTTCCATCTAGTTTCAACATCCAAGCAAACTGTTACTTCTAATTTTCAACCTCCCTATATATTAGTTAAATACATGTTGTTTAGAAGAAAAAGAAGATCAAACAAACCTTACCGCATTCCAAATCTTAACTACTAAATAATCAATATATTTCAATCCTAGCTTACAATAAGATTAATAATATATACATAACATATAACATGTATGAAATTATTTGATAGGATATTATTTGCCCAACCATTTATTACTCTCTTCAAATATTTGATAGTCAAGTTATTTGAACTTGCATTATTTATTATAACTATTAAAATATTATCACTTCCTCATTCAATAAACAACTTTCAATTATTTGGCCAATTGTTTCACTTTATGATTAGAAATTTGATAAAAAAAAATTAGAATTTTTTTATTCAAGTTTGAACCATTATCAATCCAATAGGCAATCAAACATATATAATTTGTATTTTAGATCGATATCCAAGTATCGATTGTTAAATACACTTGTTGATCCTTATAAGATTTATTTACTTTATATTCTCATCTATATTAATCTTTAAAAAAGCTCTCAAAATCATCAAATAAGAAGAAACATCAAATCTAGGTTGCATTACTGATAAAATGATTTAAATCCATGGTTGTTTACAAAGCTAAAAGGCAGTCATCAAGTATAATTATTTTTTCTAAGGTTTTTCTGCACTCATCATAATTATAACTAACTACCTTAATAGTCACCACATCTTCTTCTCCCTTATCACCCCCCCACTATTTTAGGCTTAGGTTCTAAAACCAAAGTTTCTTTTCTTGCTTCCGATGAATCACAAAATAAGATTTTTTAAATACATTTAGATGACTTCATATGTTACTATATATATATATATATATATATATATATATATATTATGATCTTTAGGATCAGCATCAAGTTTATTAAAGTGATCATAAATTGGAAAGTTTTTATTTTATTAGCTTTAGAAGGTGGATGATTGTTACCTTTATTATTACTATTTGTACTACAGCTGATAACTAGAACAGAAAAAGGATTGGGCTCCAAACTTGAAAGATTTGATTTTTTTTGGTGTAGGATCTTTCTTATTATTCATCTGAAATTAAAAAAACAATAATATGAATAAACTAATGATTAACAATAAATATTAATTGTAGTTTACATGCTAAACAATCCTAAAAATCACAACCACCTAAATGAATCAAGCATTAGTAAGAGATAAACCTTCTTTCTCAACACAACCCATTATGAAAATTATATTAACAATTGTCTATGATTTCTAGATTGTTTTCAAGGACACAATACGTGAATGAATTGAAATAAATCATGAATTAAGGTTTTGATTTCATGTGTATAACTCTTGTTTAAGAACTCAATTATTTATGGGTAATCAAACACAACATAGAGTGAGAGAGAGAGAAAAAGGAACCATAAAATTAGTTAATGAAAAGATTAAAGTCAAGTTTCATTTTTAAAAGCTCACTACGAATTCTAAAAAGCTTTGTTAATAAGTGAACCAAAAACTAACATGGTCTAACAAATTGTTTATCCTCTTCTATTTGGAATCAACTTGACAAAAATATTATATGAAAAAAAACTAACAAAGTTTCACTTTCATATAATTTATGCAATAGAAAAATAAGATGGATGGAATAATATTTTGTTCAAAATTAAAATTAGCAATCTTGAACTATTATTTAACACAAAATAGACAAAAACTAATAGGATAACAACAAATAATGACAATACTTCCTTCAATTTCTAGCAAATTCAGGGTAAAAAAAAGAAATTAACCTTATACAAATCACTTATTAACTAATCAGCCTAATAAATAGTAACTCTCAATGCCATCACTGTACAATTACCAAATCAATTAAAATTGTTCATTAGAGATAATAATTTTTTTTTATAAAGAGAAAACCTTTAAAAAGATAAAGGGTGCCTAAATTAAGTACTAGAAGTAGGCTTAAAAGTGTAAAAAGTGTCAGGTTGAGGAAGCGACAATAGACCTCTCATAGTTTTCTTGTCTTCCAATAACCTTCATGATGTCTTGTTCCTATAACGTATTGAAATGCTTCTCCTATTAAAAAAAAATCAAATAATTAAAAAAAAAGCAATAAATTGAGATTGATAATAATAACAATAATGGGATTTTATCATTTTAATCAAAGATTCCTCTATCAGGTTTACAATAGTTCAATTCCTCTTAAACTCAGCCCTTGAATTTTTACATTCAGATGGATATTGAAGCCCCACAGACCCATTTTTTATAGGTTTTTTGTTTGACTCAAAACTCAAAAGGGATTTAGGGTTATGTTAGTTGTTAATCACACAAGAACGTGAGAGAATGAGAAAGAGAAATAAAGGGGCGACTGAAACACATATCAGAGGGAAAAAATGATTTAGGGTTCGGTTATGTTTCTTTTTATATTTATTTATTTTTTTAGATGATTTAAATATGATTGAACCGGTCTAGTTTGATCTGGTTCAATTGGTAGCCTTTAAAAACTGCCTTATAAAATTGAAACCAAACTAGATCAATTGATTTTTTTCTATTTTTTAATCAATTTTTCTCTTAATTTTTTTTGTTTTATTTTTTTGGCTTTCTTAGTTTAATCGATTGACTAGGCTTTTTTTTTAGAAACCTTTAAACATCATCATCGACATATTGGAACATGAATTACACTACTTTCACAAGCATCCTTACCATTTACTTTTTAGTCATATGCTTTTGATACTATTGTTTACTTTATTAATTGCATACCAACTCCAATTTTACATTTCAAATATATTTTTTAAATGCTATTTTAGTTTTGTCTTAACTATAATTTAATGAAAGTTTTTAGTTGCTTGTGCTTTATCTATCTCTGACCATGCAATCATTATAAAATGATTTTTCTCTCCTTATCATATGTCTTCTTAGGTTATAGTTCACCTTATATCGATTATCAATATATGACTATTCAATCTTATTTTTTAATTCTTCTAGTCCAAATAATGTTTTCCTCTATTAATCTTCTTCAAAGTTGACCTCTACATATATTAAATAGATCACCCTATTACTATACAAATTATTCTCTAATCTTCCTCCTCAATTTGTATTGTCTCTGCCTATTTCACAATAAATACCAACTTGTTTTGAGTAACCTTCCTTTTCCTTTTAGTATCTAACACCCTCTTGTTATCATTTCATCATGTTGTCAGTCACTCACCCATATCTTCCCCATTATTATCTACCACTCCTATCATAGATCGTTTTATTGATTTTAGCCCAACTATTATATTGTCTCTTTCTTCTACTATCTAAAATCAACACAATATGGTCTTGCTACCTCATCCTACTTGGCCTCATAAAGTACTATTAACATATTCTTCTAAATTTATACTTGAACCATGTTTTACTGAGGTCAAAAGATATCTTAGGTGGCAACTTGATATGGCTACCGGAATTCTTGCCGTAGTCTCTAATGACATTTGATCTCTAATACCACATGATTCGACTATGAATATGATAGGTTATAAATGGATTTCAAAGATTAAACACATGATAGATAGAAATTATAAGCATTACATAGCATGATTGTTAGCCAAAGGCTATCATTATTAAGAAAGGGTTGATTTTCAGAAGAGATTTAATCCAATTATGAAGCCTTGCACTATTCAAATAGTGCTTTATAATGGTGTTACTCATGGTCGGTGGATATATCAACTTGATGTGTATAATGCTTTTCTTAATGTATTTCTTGATATAGATATGTTTACGCATTAACCTTTTAGCTTCGTTGATCCATGCCCAAACTATGATAACAAACTTAAATGTTCCTTTTATGGTCTAAAACTGGTAACCTATTTGATTAACTTAGGCTCTGTTTATTTGCTGGAAAGTAGTTTTCTTTTGGAAAGTGAATTCCGGAGAAAGTGAATTCCAAGAAAGTATTTTCCGATGTTTGGTAGTGTAATGGAAAATGAGTTGGAAAACACTTTCCAGTGTTTGGTTATGTCATGGAAAATGAGCTGGAAAATAACTTATTAATATTTTATTTTTCTCAAGTTTATTAAAATAATGAGGAACAAATCTTACAAATTAAAAAGTTGAATGAAAATGAATTGAAAAAAAATATAATTTCATAAATTATCTCAAATAAAATAAAAAATAATCAAAATAATAGAGATCAAATCTAAAAAATAAAAAAATAAAAGATGAAGAAATTAAAATAATAATAATCAACATTTCATAAATTATTTTAAATAAAATAAGTAACAATCAAAAGAATAAAGACCAAATTTGATAGATACAAAATTTTAATAAAAAAATGATAAGGAAAAAGCAAATAACAATTCTAAAAATAAGGACCAAAGTTAATATAAAAATAAAATTTTAAGAGATGAAATTGAAAAATAAATATTCAAAACAATATATATATATATATATATATATATATATATATATATATATATATATATATATACATAGCAATCAAAAGTTTGAGGATCAAATTTGATATAATCAGCAAATAATGATATTTTTAAATTTTTCACAACTTTCGGAAAGTGTTTTCCCCTTAAATTTTTCAGGAAAACACTTTCCTGAAAACCAAGCCAAACTTTTCTTTTACTGGAAAGTGTTTTCTATTGACCAACTTTCCTACTGGCAAACAAACACAAGAAAGTTTGGAAAGTGATTTTCCGGAAATCACTTTCCGGAAAACAAACACAGTTAAAGGGAAAACACTTTCCTGAAAACCAAGTCAAATTTTTCTTTGACTGAAATTGACTGGAAAGTGTTTTCCGTTGACCGGAATGTATTTTCCGTTGACTAGAAAGTGTTTTCCGTTGACCGGAAAGTATTTTTCGTTGACCAACTTTTCTAATGACAAACAAACACAGGAAAGTTTGGAAAATGATTTCCCGGAAACTGCTTTCCGGAAAACAAACATAGCCTTAGTCATTTCTTGGTTTCTTTAGGACTTCACATCTCTAATGTTGATACTTCCTTTTTCATTATTCATTCTGCTAAAGCTACATTATTTATTTTTGTTTATGTTGGTGATATTTTGTTGACTGGTGATAATTATCCTTCCTTCAACATCTCATTACACATCTTATTACTTTTTTAGTATTAAGGTTTCTTATGTTATATATGTTTGTTTTTTTCACAACAACAATACATTTATAATCTTCTTCAAAAGGTTGACACATTAGAGTTTATTGCTACTTTTATTGTTGTAAGTTATCCATTGTCCAAGTTAACTAGCATTTCTGATTCGGTTCCTACACAATTTAGATTGTTAGTAGGTGCTTTTTAGTATTTAATGTTCACATGACCTAATATTTGTTTTGTTATTCTTATTATTGTAGGTTGTTTGTTGTCCAAGTTAACTAGCACTCCTCATATGAATCATAAATAATTTAAAGAGTTAGTGGAAGCTTTTTAGTATTTCATATTCATATGATCAAATATTTGTTTTGTGATTAACAAGGTACGACAATTCATACATTTTTCTATTATTGTATACTGGTTGGTTATTAAGCACATCTTATACTATCTATATGGTACTTTATTCCAAATGTTGCACTTGACTCATCATAGTGATCTCACTCATTGAGTTTAATGATCTTGATTGGGCTTGTAATGTTTATGATCAAAAGTCTACGAGTGATTATGCTATTTTTCATGGTCTTAACTTGATTTCTTGAAAATTTAAGAAACAAGGTATTATAGACCCTTTTCTTTTATAAATATCAAATGGAAAGTTATTGCTAATGTTGCTATCAAACTACAATATGTCAAGTCTCTGAACTTGGTATTTTAGGTATATCTCCTCCTTTTTTTTTTTATAGGGTGACAATTAAAATCTACTTATTTGACTATAAATCCAATTCTCATACGTGCATGAAATATATGGAGATTGATTTTCATTTTATTTGTGAACTTGGTTGCTCACAAAGAATCCAAGTTCAATTTATTGCTTCGTTTCATCAAGTTATAAATTTACTCGCTAAACCTTATTTCTACAATCCAAGTTGAATGTAATGTTTTCTCCCTCTTCAAACTACGAGGGAGTATTGAAGAATTATGATTAACTATAGCTCTAGCCATCTTTATATTATCAATACTTATTTATTATATCAGGATCCATTATACAAAGCTTATTAAAATTATACACACACACACAATAAAAAATTATATACAGCAGTTTTTAATGATTACAATCTCTTCTTCTGGAACCCATTTTCTACCTTCTTCTATGGGCCATGACAACCAAACAAACATGGATACGGGGAGAGATATTTTACCTTTAAATAGGCTATAGATTATTCCATTTATATTCTGATTTATGACTGAATCCCCATTTGATATGACATAACTACGGACCATTTAGGCTTCCCAAACCAATGGCTGCTAGTTTGTTAACAAGAGCTTGTGCATTACTGGTGATGTGACTCTTGAAACCTGATTTTGAAGCTTTTTACTTGTTTGCTATCTTGATCTTCGAAACCATCCCAACTGGTGTCTTCATCTGTGAGTGCAACACTCAACCATGTAGCTGGGTCCTCCTTCTGTGTATCAAATTTTATCGCGTCAAACTTTCAGAGTATGCCAAGTGATTTGTGAAGATCGTCAATCGCATACTGGAAGCACTCGATACAATCTAAAAGGGCAATCCTCTTTCTGCCTCCCATGATCCTATTTTTCTTCAATTTATGCAGATAATGACTAGCATTCTTAGCCTCGCCTATTTTCACCGAAACCCCAGTTCAGCCTAATTGCCGGGACTTCTCCTAGCAGTGTGCGGAAAAGATGCTAGTGAGTGGATGCAGAGGTTGTGATATCTATAGCCCCACTACATGCTTCTCGAACTCAAGTGTCCCCGTTGTTGGAATCCCAGCCCTTAGCACTTGTTAGCTATGAAAGGAACAAGAAATCAATGAGTGAAGACAGTTCTCATTCTATGGTATCTACGATGCTTTTAAAAGAAGAAAAAGATAAAGGTCTGCGATTGAAAATCGAGAAAAGCACCTTGTGCCATGATCTCTCATATTCTAAAAGTGCACAGTAAAAGAGCAGGAGAGAGACGTCACAATGTTCCTCGCAAATGCAAAGTTGTGAAGGTAACAGCATTGAGGGAAAGCTTTAATGAGGGACTAGGGGTGAGCTCCATTAAGATGGAAGCTTTTTAGAATGGGTTCGATAGAAAAGCAAGAGGCCGGTGAAAGCAACAAGGGGAGAGCGGGGAATTAAGCTGAGTTTAGATATTTCGGTTTAGATGACTAAAAAGAGTCACCTTTCTTTTGTTAAAAGACTGTAATTGTGATTCTGAGAGTCCCACCACAACCACAACGTAACAATGGTCAAGTAGCAGCTCTCCTGGAACTCTGAGGCTAAATTGTTCAGCATCAGTAATTCACAATATTTTTTAATTTCTCTTGGAAGGTTTCCGATACACAAGCATGTCATCTCTTGGACACAGTTGCAGGGAATGACTTCTGTTCATATATAAAGGATGAGAAGCCGCTTAGAAGTCTTTGAGTTTCCCGCTCGTAATGGCATTTTATGAAATAAAAAAATCCAAGTAGAAACTACTCGAAGGCAGTAACACCAGGTTGGTTGTTCCAAAAAAGTGCATTTGAGTAGACTGTTTGTGACTTGGGAATTTCAGCTAATAAGGCCTGGAATAATATGACTCATGTAAGACCTCCTGTAACTTTCAGTTCTTTCCTTGTTTGATCTAGTTCAGATAATTATAGCTTAGCAATGAATGCATTTGGATTTTAGGCAACAAACGTTCTTGTAAAAAGGAAACACGGAACAATTGAGTAAGTTATGGATTAACAAGAATTCTTACAAAGAATGGTTTAAATGCAATGCCACATCCAAGAAATAAGCAAATGCACTACTTGGATATGTCGCTGACGTATAAACCAGCAAGTTTGTGGATTGATCCGCATAGAGCAGGTGCATGAAGGCAACAGAACAAGGAGAAAATCCAACCTCGGCAGCAGAAATGAGACTCTAAAACATGTCACAAAATTGAGGAGGAATTAAAAGCAGAGGGCTTCAAGACATAAATGTATCTTCTAAAGTAAAAGTAGATCACTGCGGTAGATATTATCAAACACCAGTGGCAAAAGAAGGTCGCTTCCTCCTCCTGGTTACCAACAACCGAGTGGGTTATCTCACAGAATCAACCATTCTACTACAATCATGCTTCTTGCGACGACATCTGTGATGGGATTTTGAATCAAATGTGTTCTCTCCAACCATTTCCATCTTAGAATCTGCATCGGGAGGAGCAAGGAAAGGTTCAATTACAGTCTCTTAACAAAAGAAAGGTGAGTAAAATTTAGCTGTGAGTGTGTACCTTGAAAGTGGTGTCCCCAAAACAACAACCTGGCATCATCCTCTTCCTCATCAATCTCGTCTCCGTAACCAAACTCAGCATCCCCTCTATACCCAGGCTCACTCCCATATCCAGACTCACTATCCAAATTCCCAATAACATTACCCACTCCCAACAAATTCTCTTTGCCCTCCCTTTCGTTTACCGAATTCTTTGTTTGACTGACATCCGACGCCCAATTCGCGTCCCCGTTCACAAACAGCTCCCCACTCGAGTCCGTCCCCACCGCCACATGGAAATCCGAGCAAGTCCCATGAGCCGCAGACGCCGCGCCAACAGAGCAGCACCGCCGAGTCCCACTTCTATCGGAGCTCCGGCCGGACACAGAACGGGATCCTCTCCGCCGCCTCTTGCGCTGGATAAGGCGTAAGGTGCCTCGCTTGTACGGTCTGCTGGTAACAGCGGGGGCGGGTTTATTGTTGGTGCTGTTATGGTCATCTTCAAGGAGAGTGAGCTTGGAAAGGTCGATGGAATCGACGTTGGAAGGGAAAGAAGTGGAGCGATCGGAAAGGCAAGGGCGTTTAGTGAGAGTAGGGGAAGACGCGTGGGGTTTATAGCTGGTGGTGGGATCGGAATCGAGAAAAGGTCTCCATGAAAGGAGCTGGAGAGTGCATGAGTCTATGGATTGCCGAGAATTGTGAGACATTGTTAAATTTTTTTTTTTTTTTTTTGGGGGGGGGGGGGGGGACAGTGAGTATTTATTACACAGAAACTTCAGAAAGTAACTACTAAATGTCTTGTCGCTCGCTCGCTCGCTCTTACATGAGGACACGGAGGAGTGTAAGTTTCTGTTTGCTAATGTGGCTGCGGTGAGATTTATTTGCAGCCATATATAATAATATTTAATTAAAAAAAATATATTTTGTTGACAGGATCTATAAAAATTAAAGATTGAACTACAGGTTTTAAGATCGTGGTGAGAAAATAACCTTAATAATAGAGTCATGCTCCATTATATACTGTTCATTAAATAGTAAATTTTAATTTACTCGTATTGTTTTTATAAATTTTTTTTAAAAAAAAAATTAATGTGCAAAAGTTTTTTTTTGGAAAACTAATACAGTTAATTAATTATATTTGTATTGTTCACGTGAACATGAATAATATATATATATATATTAAAAAAATTAGTTTAAGGTAAATTAAATTTGTTCATACTATAATCTCAATTTTATTCCTGATAATATTTTACCTAATTTTATTACATGCAGAATAAATCATGATAACTGTAGTTATTGTCGAATGAATTTTGTATTGTGTTTTACTCGAAAAACTAGTATTTAATATTATTTAACAACACTACATAAATTAGAAGGATATCGCATGATAACGTAGCATTTGTGAAATTTGATCGCAATTTTAATTATGTTTTTGCCAGGTTCGGCCCAGTTAAAAAAAAAATTAGTTTTTATTTTAATTTTAATTGTGTTCTATTCAAAAAATTAGAAGGAGATCGCTTGATGACGTAACAAAAAATTTAGTTTTTGTTGTTGCGTGCTTAAGAAACCATGAAAAATATAGTCTTTATTGGATAAATTTCGTATGTGATGACATTGCACATAGTTTAATGGAATAATAAAAAAATATTTGATATCAATATTATTTATTTCATGATGTAATAACAGTAGTTAAATCTACAATATTTAAATTAAAAATCATTAATATTAATATATATATATATTAATTATTTTATAACCTCAATTTGAAAAGTATTTTTTTAACCAAACACATTAAACTACTTTTTCTTCAACCTCAATTTTAGCCACAGTTTTAACCAAACACCTATTTTTTTAAAAACCAACCTCAACTAAAAGTACTTTTTATAAAATAATTTTTTTCAAAACACAACCACAACAGCTACCGCAATACCAAACACACAAATAAAAGGAAAGTCGGGGAGGGGGAGAGAGAGAGCGAGAGAGAGAGACCCCACAGTCGAGCAATTATCACCTCACTTCACTTGCCTTGAGGTTTTTTTAATTAACCAACTTTAAAATTATTATAGGCATAGTTTTGAAATCCACCGATTTGGCAGATTGATTTGGAATTCTGTTGTCTGGAACACGTCCCAGTGTAAAAATTTGTTGGAAAATTAGCTTGGTAAAACCCGGTTGACCCGAATAAACCCGACTAAGACCTGACTCCTTTTTTTTAATCATAAAAGGCCAAAATGATGAACAATGAAGATATAGAGAAAACCTAATTAAAGAAATAGTCATTTCAATCGTGAGGAGCTGAAGACTCTTGATCACCGTTTTAAATCTACAAATAAGATTAGACCCTTGTTTCTCTTCACGACTCTCCTTCTTTCACTCTTTTTTTTTATTATTATTCTTTGTTTTTTTTTTGAACTTGTATTTCTTATTCTAACATCAATTCATTCATAATTCTTGAATTGGCATCGATTCTTTTCTATTCTCACACCCACAAGTATGTTTCTCTGTTCTTTTCTTTTCTACAACTTAATAAATCCTCTGCCTCATTTTTCTTGATTTATTTCAGTTATTTCTTTGTAAGCTGCATATTAGAAACTATATCAAGTATCAACTGCTTCATAGTTTATTGGTACACCATCAATGTTTAAATTGATGTCGTGGAACACACAAGCAAGGTTTTTAACTAGTATATAATTTCTAGAAAAAAAAAAGCGAATAAGGAACTCCACAAACCTCCCCTTCGAACTACTAATTGGTCAAACTAATTAGGTTGAAATAAATTATGGTTGTCCCATTCATAATCCATGCATGCCTAGTGATTCTTATTATATATGCTATTATGATATCACCTCCAGTAGAGGAGGATTGCTCGGCCCCAAGATATCAGGACATGTTTCTGTGATCAAATAGTGATCATTTCAGCATTATCAAAGGTTAATAACCATTTATAAATTGTGAACAGACATAGGAAGAATAAAAAAAGAGAAGAAAAACTAGTTATGAACAGATAAGTGATTTATGTACCATAGGGAAATGAATTATGTTTGGTTTGGTTTCAACTACAGATTCTAGTAGCTACCAAGTGTAAGAATAAGAATATTAATATTAATATTAATATTATAGTATGATCAAGAAATTCCACTCTTTTCATCATCTCATGAAAGAATTGAACCTCTAGTTTGACGTTGCTCATGACTATTGCTAGTTTTGATTGTAATAACTGAAGTTCCATCAAGATCATAAAATCTAGTGTTTATAATTAAAATTTCTCAAAAGTTAGTTGAGTCATAAATGATCTAACTTTTATGCTTTGTAGAGTTAGGCTTGACTGAACATGCAAGAATAAAATATTCAAGTCATTATTCATTCATAATTAGGTTGAAAATTTAGACCTAAATATTATAATATCACCAAAATCCTTGATGTTTGCTTCAAATTTGTCCTTTTAAATGAATTGAAATGCAAGCAAATTTCAATTAATTTAATGCACAACAAAGGGAGCATGAAGAGATTATGATTAGCCAATTAGAAGATGATGGTGATGAGGATGAGGATGTCAATACTAAAAAATATATGTTACCACTGAAGGTTACAAAAAAGAAAAAGATTCAAAGCACTAGCATTGTAAAACAAGTAACTACAAGTTATGGAAAGCAGAAGAAATTTGCAACATTAGGGGCATATTTCATGTCAAGAACAACTCCTAGTGCTCAAAAGTCTCTTTATAATTATTGGCAAAGGAAGGAAGCAGTTAAACGATGTGATCTTGCTTTAGTGAAGTGGATGATTAATGCATGTGTGCCATTTAATACTGTTTAACTCTATGTATTATCAGCATGCCATAAATGTTATAACAATTACGGGTCCTAGTTATAAAGAACCAAACTTGCATGTTATTTGTGATTATTACTTGGCAAAAGTGGTTGATGAAGTGAAGATTTATGTTGAGAGTTATCGAGAGACTTGGAAGAAGATTAGTTGCACATTAATGGTTAGTGGATGTATAGATCAAAAGACGAGGACTTTAATTAAATTCTTAGTATATTGTCCTAAATGAACAATTTTTTTGAAAACTGTGGATGTATCAGATGTCTCAAAGACTGCTAGATTGTTGCATTAGTTGTTTAAAGAGGTTGTTTTGTATGTTGGGGTAGAAAACATTGTGTATATGGTGACTGATAATGATACAAATTATATTGCTACTGGCAAGTTATTGATGGAAGAATTTCCTTCAATATTTTGGTTTCCTTGTGATGGTTATTGCATCAACCTCATACTCCACGACATTGGTAAATTGCAATCAGTTTATTATATTATTAAGCATGCTTCGGGTATCACAAAGTACATTTATAATAATTGTTATCCATCGTATTTGATAAGGAAGTTCACTCGAGAAAAAAAAATACTTCATCCAGCTTCTACTCGCTTTGCTACCAATTTCATTGCATTGTAAAGCATTTTAGCTTATAAAAATAAGTTAAGAGCTATGGTGACATCTAGGGAATGAGTCTCATCTACTTATGCTAAAGATAGCAAAGGAAAAAAAGTTTGTTGAGAGCGTGCTAAACTCTTTGTTTTGGGAAGAATGTGTAATCATTGTGCGAATGAGTGAACCTTTAGTTCGAGTTCTACGAATAGTTGATGGTAATGATAGACTTTCAATGGGATATTTGTATGATGCTATTCATTATGCAAAAGAAGAAATGTTGAGGAGATTTCATAAGAGACAGTCTAGAGTGAAACCTTTCATAGACATTATCAATAATTAGTGGGATGGACAACTATATAAAAATCTTTATGCAGCGTTATTTTGGTTGAATCCTCGATTTCAATATGATACAAATATAATGGATAAGCATATGAGCACCATTTCTGAACTTCTAGATGTTCTTGAGAAGTATGCACATGAAAATCTACTATTGCAAAGTAAGATTATAAGTGAGATGAAGTTGTTTAGGAATGCTGAACATGACATTGGTCGAGCGTCCGCAATAAATAATCGCACCCTTATGCCTCTAGGTATATAATTTTTATATTTAAAAATATTATTTGACATGGATGAAGTCTTATTTTTTTTTTTAATAGATGAATGGTGGATGACATATGAAATTAGTGCTCCAAATCTACAACATTTGACTATACAAGTGTTAAGTCAAACTTATAGTTCTTCGGGATGTGAGAGAAATTGAAGTATTTTTGAACATATTTACTCCAAGAAAAGAAATAGATTGGAGCACCAAAAGCCTAATGACCTTGTTTACGTCCACAGTCTACTGCAATTTAAGATTGGTACAGAAATATTTTTCTTTTCTTTAATTCCTTAAATATCATTTTATCTTATTTAGTAGCATTATTAATACTTATATTGTGTTTACCTTCACTTTTAATATATATGAATTATTGGAAAGGATGAAATTTTGATCCAATTAATTTTGAGACAATTTGTGACATTGAAAATTGGGTAGTAGAAGATGATATGTCAATTTTGACAACTAAAGAAGTAGAAAGTTTTCACTCCTCTATCAACAATGACCATACAAGATACTTTAAATAATGATAATTAATGATTAATCATTAGTGATAAATATTATTTAAAACAAAGTATTGTTTAACACATAATATTTGTTAATTGTGTTTTAAACGTAGATGTCATAAATTTTAATTAGATTGAAGATGATTGTGACAATGAAGTTTTAAAGAATCATGCTGATGTTTTATTAGATGTTGACGAGATTGTCTCAATTCCATCGACATTTGATTCAAATTTTGCTTTTATGGACACTGAAGAACTTAATGTGTTCATTCAACAAAAGTGAATGTATTGTTAATTTAGAATTTATGTTTTTGAATATTTTGTTTTAAATATTTTAGAATTTATATTTGGTTTATGTTTTGGATATTGAATTAAATATATGTTGTTGGTTTAAAATTAAAATTTGATTTATATTAGTGTTGCATTGTAACTAATTAGGTGTTTTTTATAGGTGTTGTATTGGTGTTTTTTTTTTTGTCAACTAATTTGACATGTGACCCGATTACGGGTCAATCACTGGGTCAGGTTTAAAATCTATGATTATATGTTTTCCTGTTTTAAAAATATTTTTTTAATTTAATTTTCATTTTGATATCTTTTTTGCATTGTAAATATGTTTTTTCACAAACTTTAAAGGTATGAAAACACCTAATATGAACTCATTTCATCAAATGAAACAATTTGACACAAATAAAGTTTATTTCAGTTATTTAAACAACACATTTCTCTCTTTACCACTAGAATCTGACGATCTTTTTTTTTTCTCAACCAGGAACTAAAAAATAACAAAAATTATTTTTTATACCAAAATTAAACTGAAAAAATATTAAAGTACTCAAATTGTATAATTTGTATGATTTTTAAAGTTCAAATGTCAAAGTATATTTTTTTCAAAACTTATATCATGCCATCTATGTTTGATGTTTTTTTTTCATATCGGTCTAGTTTTTTTATATAGGTGGTTTTTATTTGGGACTAAATCGTTGAAAAAACAAAATTGAGGACCAAATTAAGAAACTCTAAAATTCTACACAACAGAGGATGAACAGTGAAATACTTAATCGAGTAGAGTGAGGTAGAGCGAAGGAAGAAATGGCATCAGGGTGGGGAATCACAGGAAACAAAGGCAGATGCTATGATTTCTGGATTGATTTCAGTGAGTGTATGTCTCAATGCAGAGAGCCTAAAGACTGTGTTTTCCACGGTGAAGATTACCTCGAGTGCCTCCACCACTCTAAAGAGGTGTCTCTCTCTCTTATTTCTCTATTGAATCCATAGACTTATGTTCTGTATGTAAATTACATTCATTTGAGACCTGCTCATTGTTGGGTTTTTTTCAAAATCTTAATCCATTTGTGGGTTTTCAAAATCTCCTTCTGCTTTTTACTGTATAAGGATTTATAAGCTCTCATCATTTTACTGTGATTTTTTTTCTCGGAATGCTATATTTTTTCTTGATTACTTTCTGATATGCTCTCTTAGAGCTTATTGGATCATCTTACTTTCAATTTGAAAACCCTAATTTCAGTCAAAGGAAACAATCTGATTGATAATGCATCTGATATTTTCTTCTTATTTTAGACTTCCCCCATAGCTATGCATGCTACACTTTGGCAACATCTTTGCTTGTTTTGGCCACTCTTTTTTATTTTTTTATTTATCCGGTTTGGTATTTTTACTGTTTTGGTAGGATCTATACGTCTCCATATTCAAATATTTATGCCTTTTGGTCCAAAAATTAGTTTCATGTTTACCTATGTGATGGTCCGATGAAGGGAGGCATTGATTTATAAGATTTATCTTCTTAGTTACTAACTTTACTAGCATTAGCAACTAGACTTGTCTAATGGCTGTCTTGTAATTTGTGTTCAAGCCTTGGCGTGTTAAAGTGCTGGCGAGGTTTATTCTCCTTTGGTACACCCTTGTTGCCACACTGTTTTTCCAATTAGTTGATTACTATTTGTGCTGACTGCTAGTGCATAGAGGCATGCTGGATATTTGGTCCTCTAGTTGCCTTACTAGTAAATGATCTAATCAGTTTCAGTTAATCGAACTAGCAAGCTTGTTGATGAAGCATTTCCTCCATTGGAGCTCCTTTGTTAGATGAAAGGCTTGCTTTACTAGCCACTAAAATCCGCTTAGTTTCATTTTGGTTTCTTGGATTTGTCATTTTGACTAAAACCATCATAAGGTAAAAATTCACTCTATTTATTGACAATGATAAAAATTATGATTAGCAGATCGTGAAAAAGAAAAAAAACAACTTGAAGTGAGGTTTAAGAAGGATCTGTAAATCATTAAAACCAATCCCATGTGACTGTTAGGTTGAACACCAATTACACGACCATTCTACAATTTATAGAGGCATTCAGAATGAAGTCACTAAAAATTGCAACTTAAGGATTCTCAAAAGGAGAGAGAAAGAAAACAGCAATCCTTCAGCACAATTCTAGACATTGAATACAAAGATCCAATCATTTCCACCTAGTTCATTGATAAAAATGAAATTTTTTTCCTACAGCATACTTATTTCCAGCTATGAAGCAAGTTATTCCAAAGCCTTCTTTCATATGAATTCTGGGTTGTGTTAATACTGTATCTTAAACACTAGTTATTTTTCACCTTTACTGGTTTACAATTTATTATTGGTCCACAAATACCTGACTGATCCCACGCATGAATCCTAACTTAGATACGTAAGATGTTCATATTTCAGAAGTCACACATCTGTAATAAGCAATAACAAATCATGCAATTAAGGTAAAAAAAAAAATTCATTCTTATAAGGTCCAAATAGAATCAACTTGGATAGCCTGGTATTGCAACTACAGATGAGGCAAATCTGAAAATTCCTACGAATTTTGTTATAGTTTTGAAGCTTTGGCTCAAAGTAGGGGAAAAACTATCGGACATAGCTAGTTGAAAGCCTAAGCAAAATGAGATCAACTTAAGCCTGAAGTTAATTTCAAGTCAAGAGATACCAAAGTATGTCCACAAATGATGTGCTGATAAAACTCCATTCTGAGAGATAAATGTACGGAATATGCTTGTTGGGGTTTGCTTGTCAGTTTAAAGCCTGAAACCATAGTTTTGAAACTCCATCCGGCCCGGATGATTTAGGGTTAGAATCGGGCCGTGTTTTTTTAAAAAATAAAATCAAAACCGGGGTGACCCGGTCAAAAATATTCGGTTGCAACCTGTTGATTTTTTTTTGCCAAAACAATCGTTTTGATTTTTTAAAATTTTTTAAATTGACTTGGGCGATCCGGTGACCAGGTCAAAACCCGGAACCCAGGTCTTAAGCCAGGTCGATCACCGAGCCAGATTTAAAAATTCTGACTGAAACTCCTATTATTGTGAAAACAATAAAAAAAAGTTCACTAAGGTTTGCTGGTCATTATAGAAATCTAGTGCTCCAAAAGGAAAAGGTTATATGAAAACGAGGAACTATTGCCCTAATGTTTTCAGTAAAAATTCTCACGAGCATGCCATAGAAAAACATTAGTTTCAAATGATATTTTATTCAATTATCAAAGTTTTTTTGTACAAGTAATGGTCTCTCCAAGTTCAATTTGTGACATAAAGTACTTGCAGATGGCGTGGTATAAATTAGAAATAAAACAGTGTCCAAAGAATACATTAATGAAAATAAACTAAATAACAAACAAGTCTAAGGCCTACCCTAAGGAGCTCACGACCTTACCCCTGTTCTTAAGTTGCTATTCCTAGAAGTAAAAACAAAGATATGGCACTTCCAGAAGGGTTGTAAGTTTTGTCTTCTGTGCACATTCGGTAGTGTGATGGCTTCTAAGCCACCAAAGTAATAGTGCATTGGTTCCACCCGTTGGAGTAAAGAATAGGTACCTCTTACTGTTGTTGTGGTGGCTTTAAGCCACCACACTACCAAACACATACAAAGTTTCATGTCTTCAATAATTTATGGATGGTTGGTTGATGGAGGCATATAACTACTCATAGCTGTCGAAAATGTTCATGATGTGCACCTCCATGACACTTATCTCATGCATTTCATTTGTGTAACCTATGTTAAATAACCAACCTCTCCTATATTATTCTAAACACCTGACAACCAAGAAAACAATGGATGCTACTCTATTTTCCAAGTTTAGGCAAGTAGTATTTCATAAAAGCAACACTGCCAATCTCACCTAAAATGCCAATTAAAAAGCAGCATCTTAGTGTATAATCATCCGAATTAAGTAGTGTATAATCATTCGTATTAAGTATTGATATTTTTTTTTGTTCAATGTTTATGTTTGCCTGCTTGGTGTTGTGTCTCCTCATGGCTATTATTACTGTGATTCTGTGAACGAATTTATTACTATGATTCTGTGAACGAATCAATTTTTACCATAATATCTTTATATATGTTCTGTTTGTTTTTTTTTGAAGTGCGGTTTGAAGTAAGCATTTATGATTTTTGTGTATAGGCAAATATTTTAGATTTGAAGCTGTTTTGAGGTTTCACTTTTATGTCTGCTGCTTTGCTAGGAACTAACTACCAGATGAAGGACTTTTATGATCTATTTATTTGTTTCTTAGATGAAAAAATAGGGATTGTTTTGTGGTGTGGGCAAGTCTAGATGTAAGATGGACCCTGTTGATTGAAATCCTCTTTTGTTATTATGGATCATGGATTTGGAGATTTTATTGTTTTGTGCTAATTAATATAGTTTTGATCATTATCACTTACCATGCCATTGCTTCTGAAATGAATGGATGATATAGGTTTTACTGTGTTTTTTTTAAATGGTAAGGCTCCATAGCGAGTAGTAAATATCTTGTATGATGTAGCAATAGCTCCTTGAACTGGGGAATACTTCTGTTTATGGTTTTCTAACATGTTATTTTTTTTTTTTGTAGAATTTGATGGAAAGTTACTTGTAACAATGTTATATGGAAGATAATTAGTTCACAAATTGTGATATATTTATTGAAAATGAATGGTAAAAATATATTTTTTTTTTATTTTTATATCTTCTAATTTAATTTATTATGTTATAATTCTAGATTATAAAATTCAGGAATCAAAATGCAATAGTCTTGAAGTGCTTTTTTATTGAGACAATGAGCAAATGAAGATTTTTTTTTTTTTTGCTTGGAGTGTTTTATGATAATATTATTTGTTATTTTTTCTTTAAGCTCTTTGAAGGTAATGGTTTGTAATTTGAATTTTAACTTATTAGTGTATGATTGTGGGTGTGTGTTATTTAAACTTTTTGGAAGCATAAAATTATTAGGAAGGTAAAAAATATATTAAATACAAGATTGATATTAATAATTTCATATAAATGAATATTTATTGGTGAAAAAAATTAATAAACATAAGATTGACAATAACAATTTAATACAAATTAATATTTAGTGGTAAAAAAATTAAATATGCTTTGAAATCTTCAAAGAAAATTAGACAATATCGATATTTATTGCAAGCCCATTAAAAATCCATTACAAAGCAAAAAAAACTCAAAAAATAATATAGGTTTTTTTGGGTTTTGGCTAGCAAAAGCTGAACTAAAACCAGTCAATTTGAGTTAGTTTCAGTTTGGTTTTGGATTTTTTTTTGTTTTGTTGTTGGATTTAGTTGTTTTTTATAAACAAAAATTGAATAAAATAATTACTGCTATAAATATGAATAATATTTTATGGGGGCAAAAATTGCGCTATAAACACCTGGAACCTGAAAAAACTTTTGAAAGGAACCAGTCTTTTCTTGGCCTTCCTATCTCCGTAGGGTAAAAATATGATTTTGGTAGCCAGTGGCAATTTAAAAAAAAAATACTTTTTTTTTATTAAAATACTTTTTTTCTATTAATATATTTCTTTTTGAATACAAGGTTTTTAATTTAAATTATTGTTTCCATTGAAAAAATATTTTATAATTATTACAACAATTTAATAAAAAAATATCAAAATAATATCTTAGAGTGAAAATTAAAAAGATCATAAATATAATAAAATAATATTGAAATTTTTTTTAAAAATTTAAAAATAAAAAACAAACTGAATAGAATTTTCATAAATAATTGATTATTAGTGTTCATGTAATAATAACTGAAAAAATAATAAAGTTCAAATAAAAATGTGTAATTATATTTAATAACTTTATCAAAATTAAAAAATAAATAAATCTAATAAATGTTTTTCAAAGTATCAAAAAACAATTTAGAAAAACACCAGACCTACCTAGCACGCCGGTAGAAGGTGAGGCACGCCTGCTTAACCTTATTTATTTTGAAAAAAGCACAAGTACTGTTAGCAAACGCTGATTTAATTTTCAACATTTTTTCGGATTCAATTTTTCCAAGTGCAAAAATAATAATAGAAAAGCAAATATAGACCTGTAAATCAAATGATTATCAAATTTATTCAAACTTGAGGGACCACAATGAAATCAACCAGGGATTACATGCTGAGCAAACTCGACGTTTTGCTTCTGTTTGCACTTTAAAAAACTTAACTTAGATAGGTCCTTTCAATTCGTTCTTCTTCTTCTTTTAAAAAAGCCAACTCGTTATTTAAAAAAGAGGAAAATAAAAAAAGAGGCAAACTGGGTTTTAGCGTGGGTTTAATGATTTTTGGCTCTCTGCCGCCATCAGCGCCTGTCTCGCCACTCTTACTCCCTTGAAGTCCTCCTTCCTAAGTCTCTCCCTCTCTCAGTGTCCGTAGAAATCCAAGCAGTAGAGCTATAAGATCGATTTCAACAGGTTAATCTCTCTCTTCTTCTTAACCTTTCTTTATCAGTTACTTTTGTTCAGGCTAATATTTGCTGTTTGGGGTTTGGAATTTGTGTAAGAAAGACAAGCTTCTATTAGGAGTAGAAAATACATGTTGCCTATTACTCCATCGAATTTCAATTTTACTGATTTTGAATTCAAATTAGCCAAAATTCATATAGCTCCTCAATCTGTCTTATTCAATTTGAATTATTATTTTTTTTAAAAAAAAAACCCTAGGTTTTGTTGCTATAATCGTTCTATTATCTTTTTATAGTTATTCTTACCCTATTATCCTTTCATTCAAGGTGCTGTAGCTTCCTTAGGAAGATTTGAAGCTTTGATTGAAATTCAGATTGTCAGTGTCTGATAAAGCAATGGCTCGTATACGAAATGTAAGTTAATGATACCGAGGAATTCAAAACTGAATCGAGTTTCAATTTTCTCTTTTCCGTGCTCATGTCTTCTTTTGCCTAATGGGTCCATGGTTATTATTTTTGTTCTTGGAATTAATATAGAAAAAGAGGAACATGTTTGTGAAGCCAATAGTGAAAAAGAAGCAGGCCAATGTGGATCATATCACTGGTGATAAGATACCTAAGAGCTTTGTTTTTGCGAGAGGGAAGTTGCCTGGCTCTCTCAGGCAACTTCAGATGGACTTGAGGAAGTTGATGCTTCCCTACACTGCTCTCAAGCTTAAGGTGAAAGGTTTTTTTTCTTCTCCCCTTCAAGCTCCTTTTCTATGTGCATCAATTGTTTGTATTGAGAAATAAGTGCCGAATTGGTCTCTCCTAGCAGCTTCTCTTTGACTTTTTTTTTTTCTTATATGAGAGCGTTTAATTCTCACGTGGTTTTATTTTAATTGTTGAATACACTGATTTGTTTCTAACATTTTGTATTTTGGTTTCAGGAGAAGAAACGGAATAATCTCAAAGACTTCTTGAATGTTGCTGGGCCTATGGGTGTTTCTCATTTCCTTATATTGTCAAAAACTGAAACTGCACCATATCTGAGGGTTGCAAGGACCCCACAGGGCCCAACTCTTACGTTTAAGATACATGAGTATTCATTGGCAGCTGATGTTGCTCAATCTCAATTGCGTCCTAGATGTCCGCAAGATCTTTTCAAAAATGCCCCTTTGGTAATTGTTCTCTCTCATGACACATGCAAGCAGTCATTCATTTCACTTTTGGAACTGATTGTTTTTTTTTATTCATGTCTTGTTTACTGGATATCACCAGCATTTTGCACGGCTGGTAGCCAGGCGTGTTGAATTTCAATCAAGCCTTAAGAATTGCGTCCTAGAGTGTGGGGTTTTCTGGGCACTGTTATCTGTTGACAGATGTTTGCTACATGACTCCTAATGAAAATTGAAGGCCATCTGCTTGATTTTTCTTCTAGACTCTATATGCTGTTCCATTCTTCATTTCTATAAAATATTACTGGTTTGAATCTTAACTAAATGAGATACTGATAAGATTTCAATGCAGCAAATCTCATTGTTGCAACTCTATGATTGTGGCTGCAGCCCCCCCTGTGTCCACTTTTTCACACTTGAGTCTAAAACATATTATGGACTTGTTTCAAATGGGTGGTTGAATTCTCAATTTACACCTCTTTGACTTGTACCTTCAAATACTGATTTATGTAGTTTTGACAGATTGTTCTTTCTGGTTTTGGGTCTGGAGAACAACATTTGAAACTCACAACAGTAATGTTTCAGAATATCTTTCCAGCCATTGATATTAATACTGTAAGTGCTTAAGCAATTCTATTTAAATTTTAGAATCAGCCAAGACTGTTTCTCCTAATACACTCTTGTGGGATGTTTCAGGTCAAACTTTCTTCTTGCCAGAGAATCGTGTTACTTAATTACAACAAAGACACAAAACTTGTTGATTTCCGGCATTATTCCATCAAACTCCAGCCTGTAGGTGTCTCCCGTAGACTCAGAAAGTTCGTGCAGAACCACCAAGTTCCTGATCTTAGAAATCTCCAAGATGTGAGCGACTTTGTCACTAAGTAAGAATCTTTACTTATTTATGTTTTTATTTTTGACATCAAACATGATAAGTCAACATGTGAAATAGAAAATAAGAGTTTGTTCCATTAATTTGTAATGTTTTGAATGTGCAAAGCAAATTTATTCGTTGCTATGATCATGTGTGGACTTTCATAGTTAGGATACAGTAATTACATTTTATTTCATTCATCAATTTCAGTATTCCGTGTGGCTTTGTGGTTTCCAAATCTAGGTCAATTATGATATTTATAGAGAACTTACCCGGAGTAGGCATTTGAATCTGCTAAGAAAGTTTGTTCGCTAAATAATGAAGACAATGTGCATTATAGGATAGCTAGTTACATGCTTCCTTTCTTTAGTAGTAGTTCATGTTATCATTGCTAGCATGTCTTAAATGGAAGCACAAGGATTTGAAAAGCTATGACATCCTATTAGAAATTACAGAAGAGGATAAAGAAAAGAATTAATGGTTTGGTTATATACTGACCAAACCTTTGGTGGTGGTTGAATTAAGTTGATGGAACATGTCAATTTATTCCACCACTGTAGGACTGGTTTTGAGGGAAAAACATTCTTATGGCATTAGGCTTTATTTGTGCTAAATAATGACCCAGCCTACCCCAGTCTAAGCTTATCCATGCCATAAACTCATCATCAAATTGAATAAAAAGAGAAACAAACATGGAAAATAGGATATGAAACTCAGTTTTATAATATGTTGTAGTTATTATTGGCTGTGGTCTTTTCATTCTGTTTCATTTTTGTGTGATCTGTGAAGGGCTGGTTATGGATCAGAAAGTGAAGGAGATGATGAAGCGGCAACAGTAACTTTGGCTAATGATCTTGGTAGAGTTAATAAAGCCTCTACAAAAAGCGCTGTGAAGCTCCAGGAGATTGGACCCAGAATGGCTCTTCAACTTATTAAGATTGAGGAAGGATTATGTTCTGGTGATGTCATCTTCAGTGAATATGGTATGTTTATTGTATAGACTGCGACCTTGATTTTCTTCATGGAATATGCATGATCCAAACAGTGTGGTAATTGCCTTTTTCATGACATTACATCTTTAGTTGTTTCTCACACCTAGTTCTTGGTCCCCACCGTGTGCTTGTGTGTGTCTGTGTGCATGCATTTGGCTACCAAAGTGCCTGGAGCTCTTTTAGCATTGTATAATCCCCAGAACTGAGACATGTTTAGTCATTCCCGCATGCACCAGACAATTAAAATAGAACAAATCCCTGGGCAGACCCAAAGGGCTGTTGGGCGCTGGTTTCTTTGAATTATATTTTTAGCTTGTTTGGGAACGCGGTTCAAACTGCATTCCCCAAAAAATTGAATATTTCTTAAAATTATTTTTTTATATTTTCGGATCGTTTTGATGTGCTGATGTCAAAAATATTTTTTTTTAATGAAAAAACATTATTTTAATGTATTTATAAGCGAAAAGTACTTTGAACTGCAATCTCTATCATATTCTCAAACACACCCAAATATCCTCTGTTGGGAAAATTTTGCCGTTCCTTACTCCAGTAATCCCCAAAACACTGGATTATTAGATTCACATCTTAATGTTCATTTATACAGGAACTGCAAGTGAGCAAAGGCAGGAAACGAATCTGAACAATGAGGAAGATGCTGGAGATGATGAGGGAGATAGCGACTAGTCAAGTCAGCAAACTGAGTGATCGGCAGTAAACATTTGATGTCACTTGGTGGTGATTATGAGAGGGGGGGAGGTGTTCCTAACTCAAAGGTGCCTGAATGAGAGGATGCTAATTTGGAGAATTTTTGTTAGTTTTGTGGCGCAGTGGCACCACACATTTTATTTTTTTGTTTTGTTCAAGTTATAACAGGTGAATGGTTTTTGTTCTCTCACTTCAAAGAAAGTTGTAATTGGTGTTGCGCTCTCATTTTCCAAGGATGGAAGAAGAAAGTTCCTATAATTTTTCTTTAACCTAGACGCCCTGGAAAAAAAAAGAAAAAAAAAGGGAGAATAAAAAAAAAGGCCCCCGTAGAACAGACGCAAGTACCGGGATGAGTCCGTGTGAAACTCCATGCCCTCTTGCTTTCTGGCTCGGGAAGGCAAGACGGACACTCCAAGGATTGAAGAAACAGCTCAGTCATGACTCCAATCTGATTTTAGGGGACTGCTTCACCGATAGAGTCTTTGCAGAAGGATTCAACTTGAGAGCATGAAATAGCAAGCAGGGCAAGCGAGCTCTGCAGTTGCCAAATAAGGTGGTCATGCACAAGGCAGTGGTACTTAAAGCTGTCAACTGGCATGGGCAGCTCATCGCAGGTCGAGGCTGCAGGTGCTTATTTTCCATGCCAGCACGCTCAAAACAAACTTTTCAGGGTGTCCAAGAATAAAACATGGCAAATGGTGGTTAAAGCTATGGCAGCACTGAGTCTTGTCCAAGCATTAAACTAGGCTTTCTTGCACGAGCTGATGCAATGAGCCTGAACTGTAGCTACTCGACGTCACTGCCTCGGAAAAAAAGAAAGAATAAATAAACAAACTTAAAAAGATAATTATTATCACCTTAACAAATTATACTGGTTTTATGGAGGAAAGAATATGAGAGAGAGCCTGAGATGAAGAGGATGGTTGGGTCTATTGTTGATGAAGCACCTCATTGATAAGAGAAAGGTTGAGCCACCTATTCGAAGAGGAACAAAAAGCAAGGTGAAGAAAGAAAGTCATCCTCGAGAGGGAAGGAGGAGGATGACTGAGTGAGAGGGTTATATAGTTAGGGTTTCGGTTTTTAACTTTTTAAAGCACATATTTCTTTATATGGTCAGGTTTTTGTTGGTTTCTAGTTTGGTTTACGTTTGGTTAGTCAGTTTTAGATCCTTGAAACGAGATGTTTTTATACATTTTCCATCGGTTTTTATGGTTTTTTCAATTAATTTTTTTTTTTGTTTTCTTGGTTACTTGGTTTTTTTAACACCCCTGTTGAATCTGTTTTGATTAATTTGTTTTTAAAAAATATACACTATAGTCTTTAATTTTCATAAATTAATAAATCTCATATTGAATTAAAATCAACCCCTGATCTTTTAATTTCTAATTTAAACCCCCCTTAAAAATTAAACTAAAAATAAATAGGTCAAAATCAGATTATGACACCTCCATAAAGCATCAAGCTTGTGAGGGAATTTAATTCCAGCCAAGGAGAGAACAGAACAGAGCTTCCCAATTTTGGTCTAGAACTGAGGCAATGTTGTTGAAAATAACAGTTGCATATTGAAAATTTGTCCCACCAGTGAGAAGCATTGAAGAACATCGAAAACTAGAGAGGATACACGTAAATGAAAGGTAGTTATTGATAATACATTATAGTAATTATCAGTGCAGAAGTTGCTGGCAACAAAATGCACACAAAAATACTGCACAGAGCACTCGGGACAGAATGTCACTGAAATATTTTTAAAATTTATATTTAAATTAATTCTTATTCTCTTTCTTATTTTGTTTATATAACCTTTTTAAAATGATAATTATTTTTAGTTATTTTTTATATATTTAATTTTTAAAAAGATTATTTTATTTTATCTATAATTTTTTTTTATGTTTTATATAAATAAAATATTTATTTTGGATAATATTTTTAATATGTATGACTTTACGTAATATTTTTTTATTTAATTAATTTTATGTGTATTTATTTTAATTATTATTTGATTAAATAAAATTTAATTTTGATAAATTAAATCATTCAACACAAGTTACACAACTTAGTCAAAAACACATTTTATAAGATTAAATATTTTAATTTATATGTCTCTTGATTTTTTTATTTTTATCTTATTTATTATTAATAATTTTTTTCTCATTTTTAACATAGTTTTTAATTTATTTGATTAATGTATGTCTAATTTTTTTAATTTATATTTATATATTTTTTATTTATATAAATGTATAAAAAAAACCTTCATGTATTTTTTTTTTTGTAAAATAAATATCTTACCTGATATAGCGCGGATTATCTACGATACTAATATCTCTAGGTAATATATGTCCAATTATGTTAATTTGAGATTTTTTTTTATTTTGTTAGTTCGAAAAATATATATTTGAGAAAAAAAGTCCAAACAAGGGGTCCTTAAACGACGACGAAGATACGTCGACAGTACTTCCACCAGACGATTGAAATAAAGGCCAGTAGCGCACAAGATGAAAGCGTGTCTGCGCATCACACAATCATTACTACCGTAACAAACAACACTCCGTATGTATTTTACACCCACTTCCTAGCTTACCCAGTCTCTCAAAACCCTAGTCTTCCAAGTCGTTGCCCTGATCCTCAAATTAATCGGAAGGTAAGAACTCTGCAACTTTTTCTTAAAAACTAAGTTTTTTCTTGATAAAAACTCGCTGGCTTGTCAAGCTTTCAGAAATATCATGAGTTTCTTCGATCTCACAATTACGATTGATTTACGATTTCAGGGAAAAAAATGAGCAGCCGAGCGAGCAGGACTCTGTATGTTGGGAATCTGCCTGGCGATATTCGCGAAAAAGAAGTCGAAGATTTATTCTACAAGGTAATATTCAACCCTCCTCCTCCTCGTTGCTTGGAAGTTCGAATGTATTTCTTCGCTTCTGAATCTCAATGCTTGGGATTGGCGAACTTCGTTTTGGTTAGGGTTTTGTTTTTTATGTTGGACAATTATGTCAGATTCTCGTTCTGCAGCATTTTTGTCTACTGAGATTAGAGCAGCTTCTTCTACATTTGGTTTTATATTGGCGATCTTATCTTATTATTCCCAAAATTCAAGTTATTTACGTACTTGAATGGAACTATCAAGTTATTGTTGAAGTTGAACGTAACCGATAAAAAGAAAAAATATTTTTCCCTTCTAGGAAGTTGAAATTTTCATTTGTCAAGTTGATATGCAGGGAGAAATTTGTAGCACTCTTGACTGTGCAACTGTTGACAAGATGATAATAGGAGTAACAAAAAATAGAGATGGTCGATTTATGATATTAATTCGTCATGAATTTAAATTCTTGACTTCCCTAGAAGGCTTAATTTCAGTTGGGGAAGATGGTGATGCGTTGTGATAAAAATTGTTATGAGTGATGGTTGAGAAGCTGTACTTTTTATTTATTCTGTCTTTGGAATCTTACAATGGCTTTCCTTTCAATGCAGTATGGACCTGTTGCACACATTGATCTGAAGATCCCACCAAGACCCCCTGGTTATGCCTTTGTTGAGGTGAGTTTTGAGAATGTGCTTTATACTCACTTTTCATTCTCATGTGGTGTTTCAACTTTCTTTTAAATTTTTACACAGTTTGAAGAGGCTCGAGATGCTGAGGATGCAATTCGCGGTCGCGATGGCTATGATTTTGATGGGCATCGTTTAAGGGTTAGTTATTTAACTATTTCTTGTTAATTGTAACTGCTGACTGGTTGTTGGTTGTGAGTTGAGATTCATTTTGGATCTCATGTTTACACTTGTATCCATATAGGTGGAACTTGCACATGGTGGGCGTGGACATTCATCCTCAGATCGTCATAGTAGTTATAGTGGTGGTCGTGGACGTGGTGGAGCATCCAGGCGCTCGGAATATCGTGGTGTGTAGTGCATCTATCACATTTTTTACCATGCTAGATGCTATAACAAAAGTGAATTAACTAGTTAGCGCATCATGTCTTCAATATGATATTTGCTTCATCATGCAGTTGTGGTCACTGGGTTACCTTCTTCTGCTTCATGGCAAGACCTTAAGGTGGGTTCAAATTCCTTATTTCTTTCTAAATCAACATTTTTGGATACTTTTCCATGTTCACACTTACTTCCCTTTCCATCTGCATATGTGCTGAATTTAAGGCGGTGTCATTTCCCAGGGTTGTTTCCTACATGGGGTTAACTGTGATGTCTCATTTCATGTTTAGGATCATATGCGCCGAGCAGGAGATGTCTGTTTCTCCCAAGTGTTCCGTGATGGTAGTGGTAAGATACTTAAAGACACTCGAGTCTTGATTTATATCTGTGGTACCGACATGCTGCCAGCTTTTGATGATATTCTTGTTTTAATTTGCTTGGAATGGATCTTGTTGAGCTAGCGTCTGTTCTATGGTTTTTCTACTCAATACAGATTTTGCGTACTTTGTTTTCTTTCTTGCTTGCACTCTTTTTAATTTATGCTCAGTTTTGAGAAAATGGACTTGAGTGTCTTGAGGATAAGGACATCTAAAATAGTTTCCTGTGGGCTGTCCATTTGGTTCTGTTCGTTGAAATTATTAATGCTATGGCTGTCACTGGACCAAATTATATAAATACAATATGTTTTCAAATTAATTGGTTGGCTATTTACTGTAGAGAAGTTTTAGGCCGTGTTTGTCCATGTGGTGCAAACCATGTAAGCAAGCACTCTCTTAATCTATCAGTCCATTCTAATTGGAAACCAGCAACCCATTTGTTCAGAATTCTGGTATTTGTTTGTAGTAATCTTATCTGATACATCCATATGAAATATGGGTAGTTTATACTTTCAGTTTTTACAGTATCATTTTTTTATTTCCACATGTTTTGTCAAAACTACATGAGTGCATGCTATACTTGTAGTTTTCTCTTTCAAGTTTTTGAAAGGACAACATATTGAAAAACAAAAAATTCTGTTGGATATCTAAATTCTCAAGGATTTGGATAGAGACAAGAATTTCAAGTATTAGCTGGATTAGATTGAATTGGATTCAGTAATTCCTTTACCTGATTGATTTATAATGTATCATGATCCTATCTCAATCTCATTAATTTTCTTTCATATTTGGCTTAAATTTGTTGATGTTTATTATTTTAATTGCTTTAAACTGTTGTTTATAGGTCTCAACTTTAGAGAAGTGTGAGTTAGGCTTTTTTAACATTATGCATGTTGTGTTGTTGTTGTTTTTAGGCACCACGGGAATTGTTGATTACACAAACTATGAAGACATGAAATATGCGGTTAGTTATCTCTCCTATTTTCCATTGACAGAATGAATGATCCTGGAACTTCCCAATAGGTTGGATGTTTTCCATCAATTTGAATTCTTTGGTTTGTTTTCTTCTGCAGATTAAGAAGCTTGATGACTCTGAGTTTCGAAATGCATTTTCTCAGGCATATGTTCGTGTAGGTTTCAAATTCATCTTCCTTTGTCCGTTATCCACACATGTGCATGCCTATTTGTTGTCCTGTTATTCATACTTAATTTTTACTTGTAGGTGAGGGAATATGATTCGAAACGGGACTCATCTAGGAGCCCTAGCCGTGATCGACCTCATTCTAGAGGCCGCAGTGATAGTCGCAGTCGCAGTTTAAGTCGGAGCAGGAGCCGCAGGTTTGTTTGCATTGTTAAATACTGGTTTGGTGATTAGTTGGTCTGTAGTTGTTTCTCAACCTTGCCATTGTTATGCAGCAAGTCTCCTAAAAACAAATCTTCACGTCGGTCATCTGCAAGGGCTCATCCTAGGTCTGTTTCTCGTTCTCGCTCTGGGTCAAGGCCACCTTCTCTATCAAGGTATTAATACTTGTTTGCTTAATTTTTGTGTTTCGATTCTTACTTTTCTGTTAATGTGCATTTTATTTTTGGTATATGTGAGGGAGAGGGGGAGAGTAATACACATGAAGATGCGTGTTATTCTTCCTTTCTTTTAAAGCTTCTGATATGAGATGAAGTTATGCCATGTATGTGTTAAATTGCTCTATGATGTACCAAGTGTCTGCAAATATTGTACTTATTCAGTTGGTCTGGTCACCTGACCTTGCCATGTTTTTTGCTTTGCTTTTTAATGTCAAATATCTGACTGTTTTCACATTTGATTTACCACCAGCATAAAAAAAATTGTGCTTTGCAGTTACCAGTTCACAATTACTAATGCTATGATCATTTTTATCTGTAGGTTTTTTGTACAGGTTGAATTTTAGGTCTTAGTTGTCAAAATGCATTTAAGAGGGGATTCCTAAATTTGTTTTTAGCCATAAAAATTAATGTCCTGGGAGTCATTTTCTACCTGCAATATAGTCATCTGGAACCTCTTCACTTGCATGATTTGTTTCATTCAGTGGATGGGGTAATTGGAGAAATAATTTGGATTTTCAAACCATCTTCATTGTATTTCTTTTTACTGGATGAAAACTGCCTTGTTTGATATATTGCAGTGACATGGGGATTGGATATTAGGATCTTGATGGGATATGGTTCAGTTCCTGCATCTTCTTTTTTTGGTTGTAGAGGTATGCTGTTTTTCAGATGGCAGCTTTGGAAACCTTCATAGTGTCACTGTTCTGATGTATATAGTATCATAATGTATATGGGTGCTAGATTGGGAACAAAGGAGATTATGCATTGCAATATTAAGGCTGGATTTCAGTGAACTAACTGCCAGTGGATCTGGAAGTCTGGTCAGCATTGAGCGGTAGAAACTGTCATTATCTTTTTCTACTCCAACTATTGCCAAGCTATTAGGACCTGCTGGCTGAACTCATTGTGGATTTCCTGTACGGCAGGGAAGCATGCTTCTGTCCTGTTGGATGGTGGCTTCAATCACATTATGATTATTTTATTAATGTATATTATTTTATTAGGTATTTTATTTAGGTCTGATTTTTATGAAATGGTGCCTGATTTTTTTTCCCTTTTGTTTTCACTTGAATCACTAAAGTTCATGGCTTTTCATATGATCCTTTATGAATGTGGTAACTCTGACGTGGAAGAGGCATCAAGGCTCTTGGATGAGAGTTGTTAAAAGGAACGTGTGGATTTTAAATCTGGGTTGTTTCTGGAACTTTTGCAGATCCCGTTCAAGATCAAGATCTCCACTTTCATCTGTAAGTTATTTCTCATGAGGTTTTGGCAGATATAATGAAACCTGTTTCATATTGGATCATCCTAGGCCAGTAGTTTTTCCTAGTTGACTTGACCATGGAATTAAATGACTTTTAAGAAGTTCCCAGGCAGTATAACTGAAGTGGACCCTACGTCACAAGTAATATAATAAAAGTAGGCTGTCCACCAGCCACTTGGATGGACTAGTTCTCCTTGCTGGTTAATGACCAGTCCATGGTTTTAGAAACTGCAAAAACTTGGAGGTCCTGGGCTGAAAAAATTCACCTTTAGCTGCTGAGTCAAGTATTGTCAAGCCGAGTCAAGCTAGAAAACAGAAAATGCGTTTGACAGTAAACCCCTTCGCCCATAGTATATGCAGCAGCTTGGCTTCGCAATCGCTCATGAAATGAGTTGATGCCCTTGAAGATCCTCAAATTGTATTTAGGTTCTGCCTGCCATGCAAATTATATCATTTTTTAGGTTAATATTGATGTTCCGCAGCATCAGAAGCGCAGTAGCAAAAGCCCAAAAAAGCCAAGTGTTAGCAGGAGCCCCAGCAGAAGCAGAAGCAAGAGTTTATCACGGTCTCATTCTTGTCTGCTAATTTATTCTTAGTTACTGATATGGGAAACATATATTACTGACTTGGTAACTGCAAATTTCTTGGCAGGTGATGTGATGATATTGGCCTTGACCATGGACGTGGATGAGGAAAGCTGAAAGCATGTGGTTTGAACTTTTGAATGAAGAATTATCAAGTGAACAATGCATTATTAAGTGAATTAGAGTCGTGAACAATGTGTTTTATTTACTGACTGTATTATGTTCAGATTATTGTGCCTTGCTGTTTCGTTGGCCTGATTCGGATTGTTGTTTTTAGTTGGTATCATAATTTCCTTGATGGATTTCGGTGTCTATAATAGATTTGATTCTCACCTCGGTTATGTGGATGGGATGCCTTTCCTTTCTGTCATGTGGTTTGAGCTTATATTCCCAGTACATTTCACGGGGATTGGTATTTTAGTTCAAGCAACTTGTATGTCTTGCTGAATTTGTTTTGTTCTTCGCGCGTGGTGTATTTTGTTGGAATTTGCTCCATTCATGACAGGGAGTAGGGAAATGATTCTTAAGAATATGTTTGCATGGATGTTGTTTAGCGTCGAACAATATCCAGGCGAAGCAATGGTGGCCTGTTTTCCCTAATCACTGATTATACAAACTCTATTGCCCCTTGTTGAATACATCGTTCCCCAGATAGAGAATATAATCATTATTTGGTTGAAAAGCTGCCGGTCTCTCTCTCGCTCTCGCTGTTCCTTTGCCTCCTTTGAAAGCCGGTGATGGTAGCAAACTTTGCCGTCTGCTCGCTCCTGGCCAGCAATTCTTGCATTGATCGTTGGACCGGTACTATTTTATATGAAGTGCAATGTAACTTTTTGACAAACAATGACTGTTCTATTTCTTTTAATGAAATAAAAAAAAAAACTTTCTTCTAAAACATATTGATTTTTGTACCGTCTAAAAATACATTAAACAACCTTACAAAAAAATTATCCTATCCGGTCTATATCTTTGTCTGTTATACCAAACACTCTCTAAAAGAACTAAGTTTTCCCAATTTCTTCGTAGTTAGAGCTGAGTTTCTCCGGTTCTTCACTGCCCCTTCACCCCAAAACACAAAGCAGTCATTACTTTTTTAATACCAAATTCATTAGTTATAAATCCTTTAAAAAAATGTTTATGTTCTCATGATGCTCATATTTTCATTTTGAGAGCATATAAACCCAAGTCTCAAATGTTTAACATTTTCACTTCTTTAATTTTTTTTCTATGAACACCATCTTCTCTCCTTATAATAATTAATTTCCTTTAACCGACACTACAAATCTAAAGAATTGTAAATAATTATGGGTTTATGTGGTTTTAGGTCATGCTCGGTATTGCAGTTCAATTGTGTTTTTAAAAATTTTTGAATTTGATTTAGTTACAAATTAAATTTTTTTTAGGTGTTTTTAGATTGTTTTGATGAGTTGATGTTAAAATTAAATTTTAAAAAATAAAATAAAATTATTTTAATATATTTCCAATTAAAAAATACTTTGAAAACAACATCTATAATATTCCCAAATAAGCTCTTATTCTTCAATTACAAAAAACTGTTTGGTATTGTAATAGCTTCTGTTTTTTTTTCAACCACATATAAAAAATTGTTTAATCAGCTAATTAACTTCTGTCTTTTACATTGATTACATACATAATTATGTTTTAAACCTTGGTTTTATAGAAGTTAAAATAACATGCTTTTCATTCATCTATTTTGCATATAAAAATCCATCTCACAACAGTTTTAACAAAACATATTTTTTAAAACCTATTCTTTTAAAATCGAAACTCAAAAGTGTATTTTTATTTTTAAAAAAATATAATCACAAAAACTACCACAATACCAAACATACACTAATCTATTTCCTGATTATTTGTCCATTGATAAAAAGATTGGGAAACTTCAACAAAACCATTGCTGACCTAATGGATGCTATAAGTTATAACAAGGCAAAATGAGGGAAAAAAGGAGGTGGTCGCCATCAAGGACCAAAGAGCGAAAAAAACTTGCCAAGAAACTTCACATCGATTAGAAAATCCAAGAACGTTTAAAAAGGGGAGACAAACTAGAGAAAGCCTATACTGCTCTAACAAACAATCTGGCAATTATCGAGGGTGAAATCCTGAAGCTTCAAGAAAAAGCGAGCATAGTAAAAGAGGAACTCGAAGGAAATGGGGAGTCATACGTGGCCATAACCAAAGACTCAATTCCTCTATTCGCATTTTCCTTTAAGGATCTTTTCACTCCTCTCACCCAGACTGAATCGATCTGAGATGCATGAATATCACTGTAAAGTTTGATGAACTTTCAGCCCTTCGAATATTTCATGCACATCTTTTTTTTTTTTTCAATCAAATAAAAAAAATATAATATATTAAAATGAAACATGTTAAAAAGCCGGTAAGTCATATATAATATACACATGTACAAATCAAAAGTAAAAAATAACATGTTTTTATTCATAAAAAAATATAGGAAAACAACAATATAAAAAGAAAATAAAAAATATCATATTAGTTAACTAAGAAACTCAGAATCTAGCGGGTATCAAAAATAACCAACTAAAAAAAATACCAACAAAAAAAAATCCAATAATTGACATAATTTGCAGTTAAAAGAACCATCACCGTAATTTGCAGTCAAAAAAACCATCAACGGCTATTAAAACACACAAAGATCATTAATAAAATGCATGCGACCCTAACAGTAAAAGCAAAATAAATTCAGTTAATATTAAGTTGGGAGTGGTCCGTGGTATGGAAGTGGAATATTATATAAAATAAGATTTGATCTTTACTACGCTGTATCCACATCTTTACTTTGCTATCGTTGATGGCCGTCCAGCTATGAATATTTCGTCATTTTGATGAGAAGCTTGCTCTTCTACACACAGTATGCTAGCTTAACCATTTAACTTTATGTTTTATATTACCTGTCATGGATGATGGTTTCCTTTGCATTACTGCATACTTATCATATTTTAATGACCTTCGCTAGAAAACATCAAACAATCAACAACAAAACTTCTATTGTTTGCCATTTTCTAATGAAATATACTGACTCACTCTTTGGCAAAGATTCTTTCACCACTGAGTTTTGATAAACCTTCCGAAAAGTTGGGAAGCATGACTTTAAATATTTTCCACTATTCATTTTTCGCTGCTTTGCTTAATTCACACATCTAACTCTTTAGCTTACTAACTTAGTATGCTAAAACATTTATTTTTTTTCAACCGTTTTATTGTTCATACAAATAATTAAGTATTTGATTTTATTTTTTAAATTTTTTTATCTTTTTTCTTTCAATTAAATCCTTTTATAGTCTAATTAGATGCAATTAGACTTGAAATCATGATAAAAAAAATTAAAATTAAAAGATAAAGGAATAAAATGTAAAAAACAGAAAAATATATTGCTAACTCCACATTAGCAATAATTTTCATTTTGGTTCAATTTTTTTTTTTTTTTTTGAGTTAGAGAGAAGAGAGAGAAACTCACTTGAGGATTTTATGCATCTATAATTACTAAAAATAAATTTTAACATTAGCTAAACAGTAAGTCGTGAAGTTGAGAAATAGACACATAAAAAGATATATGAATATGCGCTATAAAATACGTTTTTTTTATAACTTGACTATTTTTTTTTATAAGAAGAGTGATAATTTAAATTCAATTAAAACACAAATAAATTGCTAGTAAAAATGTTATTTTTTTTTATTAATATCTTTATTTTTAAGAAAAAAAGATACAACAATTGCTTCTATGTCATTTATTTAATAAAAAACAAAATGCATATAGAAGATATATCCAAAAATTAGGAATGATTTAAAATAAGGATAAAAACAAATACCCCTGTAATTAAAATCTCTTTATCCTCATTAACATGTGTTTTTTTACTTGAAAATTTTCATCGAAATATTTGTTTTTGAGACGACATTCCCTCATTATTCCAAAAGTCAATTTTAAGAAAATAAAATTCTAATAATTTTGATGTAAATATATAATAATAATAATACAATGCTCGCAAGTTATCGTGAATAATTCTTTGAAAATGTCATTAAACCCAACTTAATTGGTTATCCTTAAACCTTTCTATTTGAATTCTTATTTATTTAGCATATGTTTCAAACTAAATCATGTAGAGATTGATTGAATGTAACCCAATCAATTTAGTGAATTCAAAGACAACTAGATTGATAAGAACATGGCTTGATTAAAAAAAAAAGAAGTTCAATACAACATTTTTTATATAATTTTGAGATGATGATATATTAGTTCGATCTGATTCAATATACCAAAACTGAGATCTAGATCTTAGAATCGATTGGTTTACATATGTTTTTTTTTTTTTTAAAAAAAAACTTTGTTATGTTTAATTATATAATAACAAAAATAAAAAATTACAACAAATCAACTTAATAATTTTTTTTTTGTTATGATAGGTTGTATAAAAAGAACAAAGTAAAAATTAAATGGAATTTAATAATATAATATATATATAAAATAATTAATCTAAGAATTTAAAAGAAATTATCTACACACACTAAACTATTTATTTTTTTAAGAAAGTAAATAAATAAAAAAAAGATTAGATATATGAGACTGACTAGACTACTGTGACTGGCTTTTTAAAAAGTAAATTCAGGGGCACACAACTATGATGCACTTAAGATATTTTTCTCTTATCCAAATTAGTAGACAATGCATCATCCACTTATTTCTTTTTTTTTTAAAAAAAAAAAATAGATTACGCGTTGTTTATTGCCAAAATCTGATCACCACTAAGGTGATTAAAAAATTAGGGAGGAGTGTTTTTGTAACTTAAAAATTATTTTTCAACCCTTTTTAACCTAAAAACACTCTTAAACCTAAAAAAACCAAGCAATCAACCCAAAAGGGTAAAAAACACACAAATTGGGGGGGAAATCATTCACAATCCCAATCTATTTTTCAAGAAAGATTAAGGTTTTTAAAAAACATCAATGGGTATCCCTCTTCATGACACAAAAATTGATTATTTTTGTTGTCCGAATATATCTATCTAATAACTTTTTTATTTTTTTCGCTGCAATTCAACTTTTTTCTCTTTTTTTTCTTAGATCTATGGATTAAAATATGAATAAAATAAAATCTTGAACTAAATCATATAATTTTTAATTAAAGGAATAAAAAAATAAATTTGGACAAAATCCAAAAGCTAAAAGGCATTGAATCGCTATTTATTTAAAAAAGGATTGTCATTTCACCAAAATTTTAATTTTGGTTCCTCATTTTTTATTGTTCTCAAACTACAAATTTGATTTTCTTTTTTTTTGCATAATTAGAACCACCCAATGTCAAAAACATTTTATGAGTCTATAATAACATGAAAGAAAGCAATATAAACCAAATTGTCAAGCTAAATCACCATTTAACATAATATGAAATTAGATAAAAAAAAAAGCTCCATAGCTGAACTAAAATATAAGAAAAGGATAAAAAGAAAAAATCACCCCTAACATTCTATAGTTTAATTAAAATTATATTTGTCTATTGAGTTTTGAAATATCACCGTTTGCAACCTTGCTGAAAGAAAAATTTTAAATTTGAGAAAATGATCAATATATATATATATGTATGTATATGTATGTATATATATGTATGTATATTACAATAATCAGAGATACCAAGGGGCAAATCATTTCTCCTCCCTCTCTCTTTTCTCGATTGACAAATAGTGAAGAACTTGTAATTTCTTCCAAATTGAACAACAAAAAATTACAATTGAAATTGATTTCTCTTATTAATTCATGTTTTAGGATGGATGTCTCTACTGGGTGATGGAATCTCTCACATGTTTCATCCGCAAATCAACATATAACAAGTTAGTTTGTTGGTTTTTTTTTTAATGACTTTGAAAATCGATGATAAAGCAGTGTGACATGGTAAAAAAAATTGATTATTCAATTGTTTATAGGATGTTAAGTGACTCTGCAACTTAAAAAAATCCAAATTTGTTATTGTGCAACATCAATCCCAAAGAGCTAGAAAACCCTAGTTTATTCTTCTTTAATCCACAATAATCAACATAATAAACATGATTTTGATAATAAGAAAACCCTAGTTATATCAGCAAGCCTATCACGAGCATGATTGTACTGAAGTGCCTAAAAATTGGAGTAGTCGTAGTCTAGCCACAATTATTGCCTGGAATAGTGACCATCTTCCTATTCATGAGCCTGGCCTTGATAACGTGCTGGAAAGATACTCTTCTCTATCAACGATGTGGAAAAGCATATGGTAGAAGCTGACGTGGGAAAGCATGTGGCAAAACTAATAAAACTTGATGAGGTCTCTTGTGGTGGACCCAAGACTTCCTCTGGCTTTTCAAGTTTGTAAGGGGATCAGGGTGGTTTTTTTTTTTTTTTTTTGTGTGACTTGCGGGCAACAAGGAAAAAAAAAAAGAAAAAAAGAACCGAAAGTTGTAAATGGGGTCATAATTTCCTAGGTTTTGTAATGGTTTTTGATTCATATGAGTTTGATTTTGTATTGTACCCAAAATATTTAATGAAATTTTAAGTTTTAGTTATTTTTTGATTTTTTAATAAAGTTTTAATATAAGTTTGAAGGCAAAGTTATAATATTAAAATTAAAAAGTATTTTTATCAATAAATAAAAAATAATAACAAACCGTAAATAATCAAATAACTTTTACAAGTTATTAAATTTTTAGTTTATAAAGCGTAATTTTTCAATACATGATAAATTTTTTTAATTTTGATCAAATTATATGATATTAAAAGCAATTTTTTAAAAAAAGATATATATTTTTTTAAATAAAGAACTTTCATTTCATCCTATTACCTCTCATTTTTTTTTTTTCATAAACAATTAAGCAAGTTTATTCTTATAAAATTAATAACCAACTCATTATGACTTTTATTCTAGATCATGAAACCGAAAGAAAAAAAATAAAAATCATCAAATTAAATAATTAATTACCACAATATAGAAAAATAATTAATAACCAAATATAAAAAAATTGATGAAAAAAATAAAACAATGTGCAATCCATACTGTGTTCACTCTCTTAAGATTTTTAGATTTTTGTTAATATTGTCATGGCTGTACGATCCTTTTCCTTTTCCATCGCTCTTATAGAAACAATGTAGCTGCGGTATTCGGAGCTCGTGTATTGAATTGGTACTTTAAAATTTTCAAAAAATTTTCACGATTGTGCTTTCATTAGCGTAAATTATAACAATTAAATACATGTTTTGTTTTTTAAATAATTGAATTGAAAAATATAAAATTAAAATGAAAAATATGTGTAAAATAGATGGTGTATTTTAATTTTTTTTAAAAAATAATTTTTTATTTTTTTATTTTTTTTAACTATTAGATGATTGGTCCTTTTAATTCTACAAAATATAATTTTAATACTAAATATTACTTTTATTATTTTTCAGTTTTTATTGGGAGAAAAAATATTCTGAACTAGAGTGATAAAAATATAATTTTTATGATTACAACCATCAAATAAATAGATTTTTATTTCAAATGCATATCAATATAAATTTTTTATTAAAATAATATTTATGAGTTGGTTATTTTTTATTTGTAAAAATTTATTTTTAAATTAATATATTAAAATAATTTTAAAATATTAAAAAAATTAATTTAAATTTTTATAAAATTTGTAATAAAAAACAAGGTAGAATTCACTCCCAAACTATACCAAAAAAAAAAAAAAAACACCACCCTTCTTCTCTCTTCCTCTCCTACAAGGAAGTCACCAAACTAACATATTCCGGACTTCCTCCTCTGTTTTCACTTCTCTTCTAGAGAGAGGAAGAAATGACAGAAACCACGGGTTTCTCAAAACTCTCTGACGACGTCGTACTCAACATCTTCTCCAAACTAGAAGACGATCCACGCAACTGGGCCCGCCTCGCTTGTGTCTGCACCAAATTCTCCTCTCTCATACGCGACATCTGCTGGAAATCCAAATGCAACAAAACCATCCCTTCCGTCGTCTCCGATCTCCTTTCCTCCCCTGACTCTCCTTTCCCTGGCGCCTGGTCTGCCCTCCACAAGCTCGCCGTCTGCTGCCCTGGCCTCCTCCACGCTGGTGTCTTCCTCGAGCACTCCGATTTCGGCCTCGAACGCGAGCTCGGCCCCGACGATTATTTTCACAAATCCAAAAACACTCCGTCCCAAAAACCACAGCAAGCGTCTCATTCCGGTTCTAATTTAGAAAAGCGCGACTCATCCTGGTCCTTATCTGATGATTTATATTACGACACTGTCTACAACGTGTACGAATCACAGGATGCGGTTACCGTTAGTTGTGAAGGGAAAGAAGAGGTAATCGGTGGTAATGATGATAAAAGTGTCGATATCTTCGTTAAGGCCCGCGGCATCTTTGCTGTTGGCAAGAGAAGGAAGATTTGTAGATCTTTGAGTTCTCATTTGGCATCTGGTGTTTGGAATTTGAGCAGAGAGCAAGGGAACAAATTACTAGCGAGTCGGTTTCGAGGGGATTGTTTGTACATCTGTGACTGGCCTGGTTGTGTTCACATCACAGAGAAGCGGAATTATATGCTGTTTAGAGGGATTTTTAAGAATTTTAAGAAATCGAGGGTCTGGAGGACGATACATGATGGGGATAGGAGCAAGATTGATTTGAACTGTGCGTTTTGCGGGTGTCAGGAGACTTGGGATTTGAATTCTGCTTTTTGTTTGAAGAGAGGTTGTGGGTATCATGATGATGGTGAACCTGTTGTTCGAGCTTATGTCTGTGAAAATGGGCATGTCTCCGGTGCTTGGACTGATTGGCCATTGTACACTTGATGGTGCTAGCTGGGCTACCGTAAGAACTTGCTTCTCGTTTTATGTTTCTATGATTATAGGGATTAATGTTGGTTTTAATCTGCTATGTCTATTTAATATTTCTGTCCTGTGTTTTCTGATCTACTGTCTCATTTGCTGATGCAATGTTCAGTTTTAATTAAAGATTTGTGTGTTTTGTGTTTGGGATTTTCCTGGTGCGCGTGTCATTGGCTTACTAATGAATTATGATATGTTGAATGAGTGTAAGATAAGCACCCATTGTGCCATAAAACGTTAGGTTTGTGGAATGAGCTTGTAGGTGCGTGCTTGTGTTAATTTGTCCTATGAGGTTATGTATTCCATTAAAGTAGTAGTAGAACTTGAAATTCCACAATCAGTGCACTTGAGTATTTGCTATGTTTTTGCTGTCTCCATCTATGGAAGAAAGAAAATTTAGTAACTCAGCTAGGAACAATGAGAAGCGATGATTTATCATGAAATTGTCGAGACTTTGTGTCTGATATATAGTTTGATGAGTCGACTGTAAAACATCACTTCTGGAGTTCATCTTGAGAGTAATGTTTTTGGATGAGATTCCTAAACTGTTGGCATACACAGTTGTGTGAAAATGTTATTTACGCAGCTGCAAAAGTTAATGACAGTTATTCCGAGACAGCCAATTCTTCATACCAAAGGTCAATCAAGCAAGATTTGTTGAACTTGGTTCTTTGTTCAGAAGCAGGGTAATCCTTTGTGCTTCTTTCCTGTTACACTAGGTTCTCATGATGGAAGATGCATTACTTGGATAGCTAGATGTGAGAAATGTTAGTATTTGGGTTTAAAAGAGATTTCGATAGTTATTGATTAAGAAGAATTGGGGTTTTGGTAGGTAATTTCTTTGCTCTCGAGTAAATTTTAGATTATATTTATTGCACAGACATGGTGTCGTGTGGGTAGAAATAATAAGGAATTTTTATTCTCTATCATTTAAAAAGATTTTGAGTCGCCACCTAGTATTTTGATCATTAAAAACTAGTAGAGTGAAAAAAGAAATGATTGTGTGAAGGGAGAACAATATCATCCTAGTACACTTTTCCTAAAAAAATTTGTATTGTTTATTTAACCAATTGCTATGTGTTTTTAGTAATTGGTCTATCTATTAGATAAAAGCCGGTCCACACCGGTAGAGTGGATTATGACTTCATGGGTTAAGTCTAGTCATTCTAAAATCCAGACATATTTTTTGCATTTGTATTTTTTAATACCAGGAATACGTCATATTTATAAGTTCATAATCCTTAGTATTGAAAATAAACAAATTGATTTTTTGATGGTTTTAGAATTTATACCAAGTTCTTATGACTTCAATAAGCTTGTTATTAAATCTATAATGCATGCAAAATATAAAAACTATATATATATATATATATATATATAAACAATAAAAATCTTTCTTTAAAAAATACAGTAAATACTTTTTTTATATATATTTGATACATATTAAAAAAAAACCTAATTTATTTATCACTAGAAAAATATATTAAATATAAGGGGATAAAAACATGTGAAAGACCAAAATATAATTACAAAATAATCCTTTAAAAATCTGAAATGATAAAAAAGAGTGTTGTATTTGGCAAAAGACTAAAAAGATAAATACAAGAGAAATTGTTTTTAGTGGGCATTTGCCGAACAAGTAATTAAAAATTGTATTTTTCTTTCACAAATTATGGCTTTGCCAAATGCAGTTTTAGGTCCTAAGGACTCAGTCTAGTCACCTGCCCGAAATCAAAACAGGCTTTGTCCAAAGAAGATATATATATATATATACAGGCGAAGGAAGACAACCCAGATTTTAAAAATCAAAGGATTTGAAAGCCTGACCAAAAAATAAAACTAAAAGCTATTTTCTCTTTTTATAAAGGATAAAATAGAAAAAAAATCACAAAAATGTATTTTTGATACGATATGAAAATGCAAAATAAACTCGGATTGTAAAAACAAATCGTTAAATTGTAAGGAAATTTTTTTTTTTCATATATAGTTTAAGTACCTTAAAATACATGGTTCAAATAAAAATTTATAACTTTTCATTAACTAACAATTAACAAATTTAAAACAATCTGCTAATGTGTCTTGTAAACTAAAACTAGCTTCATTGCCTTTATCTTACTCGTTATTCCTCAAACATTTTGACAATACTTGCACCGAAATTTTCTAGAATTCTTATCGATATCTATACAATGTTGCCATCCCATATCAAGCATACTAGAAGAATTTTTTCTAAATGTCATAAGTTTAACAATTCAAGAATCAACTCAAATCAACCTTGTAATCAATCCAAACATTTTATGATTGTAATTAATTTTTTTGTTAAAAAAGTATCATAATACATGTGTTAGAACAATAATGCAGCCAATAATAGGGACATTTTTAAGGTTAAAACAAATAAACTTTAAATCATAGAGAATCATGAACAATAATATAAATAAATAGTGACAATAAAATTAGCCAAAATTGTTCTTTGTGATTCATGTGGCCAATATTATCCAAAACCTTATTAGTAGTTCGAAAACAATTATAAAAATTATAGTGATAATTTAGAAGATTATAAATTCCTTAAGCAGAATGGATCTAGATACTAAACATCCCATCTGAGCTATCTCAATGAATTAAAGTTTGTTGCACCACCGAAATCTAGGCAATAAAAAAAAGATATCCTCTCCAGTCAACAAGCTTAATTATAAACAAATATAATTTAACACTCAAACTATAGTTTAAGTAGTAAACTATTCACAAAGCCAATTAGCCATAAATTGCAAATCTAGTTCCATCAATCACAACTTATTCATAAAATAGAACCATCGAGTTAAACATAATAGCCCCTTGGCCCCCCTCTATTGAACGAAACACATTTAGCAATATTCTATAGATTGACATATAATTAGGCAATTGAATTAAGAGAAAACCACTATCCATCAATAATCTATAGATTCATATACAATTCAATCTTCAATACCACGACATTATAAATGGAACAACTTATGGTGTAGACTGTAGAGGAAGCCATTGATGATGGAAAAACAGAAGACCGTTGTTGATGAAAGCTGAAGAGTAAGTCGTTGAAGACTAAAGATGAGAGCGCTGTTAATGAAGAGTGAACAATATGAAGACTGAAGAGCACTGCTGTTGTTGATGAAGAGAAAGCCGTGAGCTGTTGATGATGGGAAAAAAAGGAGAGCGTTGCCATTGTTTATGAAGAGGAAGAGGAAGCCGTGGGGCGTGAGATGTTAATAGAGAAAGAGATTAGATTTAGAGATTTAGAATTTTAAGGATTTAGATTTTGTTCTCTATATGTGTGTATCAGCAGTTGATATAAAGATGAAAGAACTTGCAATAGCCAATAGTTGTTGGACAGCTGGAGCCTAGAGGAAACAATAATGACAGTTTATGTTTTCTGTTGAAATCGTTAAAATGGTTCTAAAATCCTGTTTTTACGTGATTTCATCTTATTTTATCTATTTTTGAGTTTTTAGAATGATTTCGTATGTTAAGCATATCGACTTGTAAAATTATACGATTTTATAAGTCAAATCATGATTTTAACAACCTTGAACCAAACTTGATGTTGCCCAAGAAACTTTATAACAACCCTTTGTACAATAGGAAGAAAGCTTGGAGACATACCTGGTTTTACTGGCACTGTTGATCTCACGAGCATGCTTATGAAAATGGCTGCTTCTCAGTGTTAATGGAGCATTCATCTCTGGATCTTTTGGAAACCAATCTCAACCCTTTGATATTGTGGAGGAGTGTCTTTGGTTGTTTAATAGCAGGACAAGTTCTTGATCTTGCTGGTTTTTCAATGGTAGTTTTTAAAACTGGCTGGGATTAGTTGTTTCAACAGTTTTCAAAATGGCTTGGAAACAAAGAAAATCAATGTGGAGTGTTGGATTATGTAGAATGTAATCTTAACCATCAATCTCAGTAGTTTTGGTTTGGATTGGTGAGGTGTTAAAGGTATGGGAGAACCTGAAAGGTGGTGTCTTCAAATGGTTTTCAAGAAACGTGAATGGGATGATGTCTTTCTGGATTTTTCGAGAGCAATGACCCATAACTGTTTGATCTTGTGGAGGTTGATCAAGACTAATGATTTAGGTTGTTTTTTGTTCAATTTGTACGTGGAGAAAAAATTTGGAAGTCATCTAATGAATTAGCCTTTCTTGGTTTTTTATTTCACTCAAACCGAGAGAGATGATGACTACTTGTCATTTATCCTTTATATATTTTTTGTTTTTAAAAACAATTCAAAACTAAACCGTTTTGAATCAAAACAAATTGTTTTGATTAAAATGAAATCGTATTGTTTTGGATTAATTTGGGTTGTAATTTTAATCTTTTAAATTTATTCAATTAAACCCTTAATTGAGCATGATTTTTAGGAATTATTTCAATATCATCCTTGTAAAATCGGATTCTCTTACTTTAACACCCTTTTCAAGAGAGTCCTCGGTTTCTCGATTAGGAAATAGCTTCGTTTTGTATGGTAATGTTGAAAATGCAATTGATTTGGTGTTTTGAACATGCATATAAATGAACTACAAGTGCCAATTTTTGGCAGGCCGAAGTAGCAGGCGGAACCCATCATCGGAAGACCCATAAAGGGTGAAAATACTTGCAAACTTTCTACAAGGAGACCAGATTACCAAACATGGATACATAGCAAGTACCAGTACTATGCAGCATGAGGATTGCCCGTATCTGGAACCGACTGTAGATTCCATCATGTTTTTTCCGACGACAGGAATATATTACATAGTTTTCAATAACATTGTTAACTCAGAAGCAGTCATGGCATCTTAGGCCTCTTCACTATCATCACAGTACAGTGTGCCTGATGAGCGCAATAGTCACTCACACTACCTAAAAATGCCCTGCAAGAGAAATGTGAAAACCTGTGAGCACAAACTGTCTGCAGATAACTAAGTGATCTGGACAGCATGCAACCATGTGTAAACTGCGAAGTAGTTGTAATGGAGCTTCCTAAGAGCCTTTGAACAGTATTTACTGGATATCTAACAGGAGTCCAGTGGATCTAACTATATTAATGTCCTAGATTTGAAAACAAAATATGATGCAACCATTCGGGGGCAAAAAAGAAGAAGAGAAGATAAAATCAAATACCTTTTAATAGCTTCATAACCATGACTTCCTACAACAAGCACTGAAGCATGGTGCTTCTCTACAGCCTCGCAAAGAACATTTCTAGGATCACCTTCCACCACTTCAAAGATCACATCACTCACCTGCAGAGAAGCTGAAATGATCAGGAAAACAGCCAACGCAAAATCCACTCATTTGATTCAATGTTCATTTGCTAGATGTCAGATAAATGATCGCGTCGATTCATCATCTGCTTTCACTAAGAGCGAAGGCAACGTGAAGAACAAATTAGCCCCCATTTCTCTCCTTCTCTTTGGGACCGGAAAGCATCATCTTACAATACACTGGAGCTTATTTAAACACAAGTGTTTTTCGTTAATCACGCTAAATTTCTTTCAAGATTTTAACAGTGGTTACAAGAGGAACGATCGAGGACATAATAATAAAGCACGCATTGCCCCAATTAGATTAGATGTAGTCGTCGTATTTAACAAAAAAAATAACGATTGCAAATTCGTTTTTGTTTCTTTTGCAAGGACGACGCGTCTATTATGTATAATGTATAGACATAACGTTGAATATTTATTAATTACATGAATGATTTTAAGTAATTATGATTACAAGGGATTGCGAGTACCGATTTACTGATGCAAATTTCCTTAGCCTTTCCGACGACTCTAGCAGCTATCTTCTTCAAGTCCGAGTCCACTAGTGGCAAAACTTCAGCAATCCCTGAAAGAAAAGAAGAACGAGTAACAGACGCATAAGCTACACACTGCTATAGAAGTGGAAAGAGAAGAGGAGAGAGCTGAGGATATGTACAGAATTAATAAAGTAGAAAACAAACAGGTACCAGGTCCAGCAAGACTGACGACGGAGGTAGCGGAAGGTTTGGCATGGACAACAACGACCTTGAAAGGTGAATTGGAGCCCAGAGGGGGAGTGAAGAAGTGATCAAATGTCCACTCCAAAGCGTATGTACTGTGCTGGCTATCATCGATCCCAACAACCATCACTTGCTCCTCTTCTACGGTTGCCATTTTTGATACTGCTATTTGTCCGTCCGTCCGTCCGTCCCTCTTCTCTGTTTATATCGAGAATTAAGTTGCAGAACTATAGTTGACTTCTCTTGGATTGGTGATTTATGGCAACCTTCAGAAAATCCCAAGCAGAGATGATTTACTATGAGTATTTAAATAAATGGACACGGGCTAAGACAAAACCATGATTGCAATGGGTGACCATCTAATCCCTGAAGCCGGATCAATCGAGGAGACGATGTCGTTTGAAATACGCAACGACCAAAGGAGATATTATCCAATAATTGAGGTTGAAGGACTCGGCGGGGAGATATCAAAGATTTTTGCCATTAACGTGAGAGATTGCCATTAATAAAACTCGAATATGTCAAAGATTCAACCAATCTCGGTGTATTTATTCACTCGAATAATGAATCTTTCCCAAGAACAAACCTTTAAAATGTTGCTAAAAAAATAAAATAAAACTACAGATGTACTCGTCAATTAGCCTAGTATTTATTTTCGTGATTAGAGATAGAATTTGAGAATTCCTTCTCATTAGTACTGATTGTATTTCTTTTCAATATCTATATACATGAACATATATATATATATATATATATATATATATATATATATATTATCAGAGGAGGCAACAATAACAGTTATATTGTTTTGATTTATGATATTTATAATCGAAGAGTTAGTATCACTATTTGAAGAGTTTTGATAAGAGATATCAAATTTGTGATAGCAGACGTGTACTGTAACACAAGTAAAAGATTGAAGTATTTTCTAAAGTGTAGGAGTGTCAAAGTAATAAATAACCCGATAAGACCGGGGTCGAACTACAGGGAGGTTAACTATATAATAATAATAATAATAATAATAATAATAAGTTAAAGATGACTTTGAGATGTAAGATTAATGTGAGGATTAAACAATGATAAAAACAAATGTCAAGGTTAGAGGATCCACTAATGGTATTTCAAACAAGTATAATATAAAATCTTTTTATTACTGAACTAGAAACCACACACAAATGAGGTTCTAATCGGATGATTTGTCATTAATAGCTCATTATAAATTGTTAACATGACTATATTAACTATCTTATTTAAGTATCACCAAACTTTTAAATATTATCAGGAATTCATGATGCTAACTTATATTAACAACAAATCAAGTTCCTTTCATAGCACAAGTGTAGGTTATACTATACAGTTGGGCTATAAAAGTGTCAAGCATTTGTTATACCAAGTGTTATACAACACAAATCTAGATTAACCATTTAACAAGCAAGGTATTAAGAATTAATAAAATAAAAATGATAAGACATGTTAATAGCAAGTTGTTTAGGGTATAAGTATTGAAGTCCATATTGAGTTTATATTATATTTATTCTTACACCATTAGTGTAACCTTTTCACCTTGACATAATAAACTTAGCTAAACATGATGAAGAAGAGAAACATAAATAAACAAGATAAGAATATAAATAAGATACAAGTTAACTAAGTAAAGAAAATGAAATGAAAAGCATAAATAAGATATTAATGAAAGCAAAACTTAAGCATTACAAAAAATATAAAGAGATAAACAAAAAGCATGATCTTGATCTGAACAATCATGATGCCTAAATGTATGGCAAATATCTCCTTTTATAGGCTAAAATTTGAAGCTATTGATTTGATGAATAATTGTTGAGTGGATGGCCACATCTTGACTTGGTGACAATCCTTATCTTCTTGTCTGAACAAAACGTCATTTCTAACATCAGAATTTGAACCAACTTTACTCATGAAAGTTATAGAAATTATCTTAGTTTTTCAGGAAAAAAAATCGAGGTCATTTGAACTTCTAGAACTCGAGATATGGGTTGAACACTGAATAGTGTCTGGGTTGCAGGACAGATTCAGACTTCTCTGTTGTTACTATAATTTGGACTTGAAAACGATATTTTTAAATATTGGACTCCAAATGAAAATTTTAGGCCTATGTCTTAGCTTTCCATCCATGTAAAGCAGACCTAAATCCGAGATCTACAGCTCCAGATATGACCCAATTACCAAACAGTGTTCTAGTTTGAACTGAACTAACATCTTTTTCCTAAGCTTGGCCCTCTCATTGTCCTTTCAATTTTAATACTTAAACTCATCAATCAATCCTTTTATTTATGTGATAGGCCTGCATTTAAAATGAATATTTAACATAAATTAAATATATCTTATATTATTAGATATGTTATTATAAAATATGCTTTAGTTAAGGAATTATTGATACTTCAAATGCAAAATAATGATATAAAACATTGATAAAAATACACTTTTAAGTACTAATCATATTGTAAGGCCAAATTTACCATATAATTGATATTGTGGCTTCTCTGAACTGATTGAATTATGTCTTCCATTCTATATATATCTGCCCCCACGACCACAGCCTCTGTAGTTGTAGTTGCCGGCATTTGGAATGTAGATTGTGTAGCTTTGCCCTCTATTGCCATTATATTTCCTTCCACCACCCTTGTTATTAGAGGAAGAGGCATAATTGACTGTCATTGTGAAAATTTGATCTATTTAGCTTTGTTACTCAAGTCGATTTTCAAATGCTAAAAGTATACTGTGAATAGTTTCAATTGAGATTTTATCATCTCTAATATTGATAGTAGTTACTACTGTATTATAGTCAGATCCAAGTCCTCCAAGTATATTCATGACTTGATTTTGTTCTGATACAGGTTCTCTAATAGTTGTTAGACTATTTGCAGCTCTTTTCATCTTTATAATGTAGTCTATCATAGATAGAGATCATTTCTTCGTGGATTGCATTTCAAGCCTTAATTGCATTATTTTGGCTCTTGAAGAGGAAGATAAGGTTTTCTCCAATGCATTCCAAGCAGACTGAGAAGTAGTGTGTCCAATGATTTGTGCCATGATAGTTAGTGTGAGAGACAAGTAGATCCAGCTAAAGATTATGTGATCTTGTCTCCTCCAAGCAATAAAGACTGGATTGATTACACTTGCACTTAATTCCTTCTCTGGATAGACAGAAGTACCATCTATGAAGTCCTCAAAATCATTAGCAAAAACAATATTATCAATTTAAGATTTCCACAAACATAATTAGGTCGATCAAGTTTTACTGGTAATGCATGGTTGAGCTGCTGATAAGATGAAGTGAATGCTATTATTGTGGTTTGCCTAAATCCAAGAGGACTGGAGGTTGAGGAGGACTAACTTGAAGTAAAAGTCATGGTTGGATCGAAGAAAAGAAAGAAGTTTCTCTTTGTTGCTCTGATACCAAGATATAATTTGAGAATTCTTTCTCTTCTACTGATTGTACTGATTGTATTTCTTCTCAATATCCATATACATGTACGCACCATGTATATATACAATCTGTAAAAAATACAGACTATCATGATAACTGGCATAACTAACAGCATGTCATGACAGATAATATAACTACAGCTACGACAGTTAAAGTTTGTTATAAGAAGAAAAGGAGGTAATTAACAGAAATCTTGATCCTGATGTAACCAACTCTTCTTTTCAACTAACTCTCACGTAACCAATTCTTCTTCTACCTTTGGTTTATCAAGTAGTAGCTATTATTTTTTAAATGCAAGAAAAAATAAAGACATATTTTATTTTTTTGAAAACACAAAAATTTATTCTTAAATTACTTAAAAATAAAATATATCTTTTTTTTTTATATCTCTTTCAAGCTGGATGTTTAAGAGTGTGGTAGCGGTTATTTTTAAAGTGTTTTTTTTACTCGAAAATGCATTAAAATAATATATTTTTATTTTTTAAAAATTATTTTTGATATCACTAAAAAAATATTAATTGAAATTAAAAAAATTTTAAAATTTTTTTTTAAAATAATTTTAAAATTTTTTTTAAAAATAATTTTAAAACATAAAAATAAACAAGTATTTAGTTAAATATAGTTTGGATTTGCTGAGATTTATCATGAGCTTTGCGTTTCTTCGACGTATGGACTCTTTTTGAAAATTTCATATGAGTTGGCTCTTACATAAGGGCATTTACTTAGATAGGAGCTCAACTAGCCATGATTGGATTCAATAGACTACTTGCAAGTTTGCCCTGGCGTACGAGTTCATATGCCAAAGACCTCGCGCCTTGCCCTTCATCAATACTTTAATTTCCTAGTTTGAAGGTCTCGTACCATGTTTGCAATATTTTTTTTTGTGCTTGATTAAGAATTTAATTTCTTGTTAGAGACTCATATTCTATCACAAACAATAAAAAAATCAAGGAAATAAACAAGAAATGTTATTAGTAAAAGTTATTTATAACTTAGTCTGCGTAGTTTATCATAATTAAATTAGTTTTATTTTAATAGTATCAAGAAACAATTAAATTGTACCATGAACAAATAGTCTTTTATAATTTATTCTACTCATAAATACAATAAGTCATCTCCCATTGTAGATATGGATATGCAATGGCTTAATACTTTATTTAAATGAGAATTATAATAATGTAATGAATCATGTTGTTAAAATTCTCAATTATGTTCACTTTTCATTATGTTGTGTAATAAAATGTATATTTGAAAGGTGAAAAAATAAAAAAAATAATACATGAATTTTTTTTATCATTTTATTAAAAATATCAACATCAATCATAGTTACAACCAAATATTTTTTATATGTTTTTTTTTTTAAGTTGTAGTTTTAACCACAATTTTAACCAAATATATATTTCAATCAAACTAACCATAACTAAAAATGATTTTTTAAACTAATTTTTTTCAAATCATAACTACAATTTTAAACACATTATATTTAGCATTGCAGTTCAAACATGTTTTTAAAATTAAAAAAAAAATTAGCTTCATATTACTTATTTTTGTAGTTTTTATTATTTTAAAATGCTGATATCAAAAATAATTTTTTTTAAATATCATTTAATATATTTCTAAATAAAAAATATTTTTAAAAAATCTCTCTATTAAAGAGATCCCAGTAGAAGAAAGAATATAATCTGTAAATTGCATCAATGCTCCTCCGTAGTGTAGATTGAGTGCCGGCCAACAATTCAAAGTGACGAGTCCGCTCAACAAATGCGTTCTTTAAAGCATTTCAAAAGTGACATTAAAGATTGGAATAGTTTATTTCCACCACCCTAAAACTTGTGATATATGTTTATGGGGTCAAACTTTTGTTATGCATACCGTGTGGAGTATGAATGAACAATAGGTAGGTGAAATCACGGCATAGATCACCTATCAACAAGTGGGAAGTGCGACCATATATATATATATATATATATTGCTTTATAAACTAACTAGCTAGCGTGGTGGCTAGGGAATTTGTAATTAATAACTCAGATTCAGTCATGATGCCCATCCAAATAAGATCAAGTGCTGTAAGCTCAACTTGTCATGAAAATAGAACTAATCAAAGTTTAGAGTTTCATAAGAGAAGACTTTCTTAATGCATTTTTGTGTTTTTAATTTCACAGCGAGGGTAGAAGAAATTAATTACCATTCAAGAAAATGCAATAGCTACCACTTAGCAGAAAACAAAGGAAAAATAGAGACATAAAAGAATTTATAATTAGATATAATTTTAAGAAATATAACTTAACTAGTCAAGTTTTAAATTTATTTTTTTAAAATTATTAATTTGAAAATTATAATTTTTAAAATTATTGAAGATTTATCTTATTATTAATTTAAAAATTTCAAGAAATTAATTGAGATTTATAGATAAACTTGGCTTGAATATTTACAATAAAAAAAGAAAAAGTAATTGATGATGCAACATGGAAGAGCACCATCCATTTTCGCAACCTGGAAAGGCGTCGCATGCGGTACTTTCGTAAACGACAAGCAAATGCAATCCGGCATCAGAATTCCCGCAGAGTAATTGAAGTCGTTTTATAAGGATGATGAGATGTTTGCCTTTCAAGCATCTTATCTTTTTATCTTTTTATCTTTTTTCCACGGGTGTCTATCTGTTGGCTTAGCTGTGATGCAGAGAAGGGCAGCCCGCCATTCATTCTGACGTGGCAACCAGAAGCTCTCTCCATGTGGCACAGCATCAGACAGTTGTCGTCATTATCTTTAAAGTGTGAAAAACTAAAATGGATACCCGCTCCCAGTGCTTTTGAAAACTATGGTTATCAGCGCTGATGAAGTTTCAGGAATTAGGGTTTTTTTTTTTTTCCCTGAGTGTGTGTGACCACATTCATGTTAATCTTTTTTTTTAAAAAAAATTCATGAGGTTGGCGTGCAACAAAATTTCACTATATTCCAGCAACTGAGTGTCTTCGTGCCGTTTGGAGTTGTGATAATAATTACAATTTAAAGTATTAATATATATATATAAATATATAAATTTTTTTTATTTTTCTCTTTTTGATATCTATTTTTTCTCTAATATTATAAATATAAATTATAATATTGTGAAACACTTTAAATTTGGCTTCAAGCCAGTGTTTAGTAATGTGATTGAAAAGTAATTTTAAAAACTTTTAATTTTTTTATTTTAAATTAATATATTTTTTATATTATTAAATTATTTTGATGTGTTGATATTAAAAATAATTTTTAAAAAATAAAAAAATATTATTTTAATATATTTTAAAATAAAAAATATTTTAAAAAACAATAACTACCGCACTCTTAAATAACATAACATCCGTCCACGGCTCGTAACTAATTTGCCAGCTAAGAATTCATTTATCTGCCCATAACATGGGAAAAGGAAAGCAATATCGGTGATGGCGAATGCTTTCCTTAGACAGGTTTAAAGTTGGCAACTTAATTGCATCTCGTCGGCTCGTGAGCTGTGAACGACTTTTTGGATAAATTCAGCTCTGAAATTACTTGGCCACATGCACTGCATGATTAAACGTGAATCATTTTATTTTTTTATAGATATAATTATATTTATTGATGCTGAAAATTGTACAAGAAAACGGGGAAAATGCAGGAATTCCCGACTGATGCTTTATTCTTGATGCTGGACAAGATCCAGGGAACTTCGACGATCCAAGCCTGCCCTTGAAACCCTCCTTAATTTGGTGCTGCAACAGGCTTTCTTGTAATTTTATGTTTTAAATTGTTTTGATACATTAATTTTAGAAAAAATATAAAAAATATTATTTTAATACATTTTAATATAAAAATTAATTTGAAAAACAACCCCGACTACATTTCCAAATAGATACTCATACTATATAAATAACATAAATGAGTTTATTAAGATTAACTTCTTGTTAAAATCAATCCTTTTATTATCATTTCATCAAATACTTTTTATTTCATTTTCAAGCAAACATCCTTTATTATTTTTTAGAACCTTGATCTCAAAGTCAAAACTAATTGTTTTGAAACAGTCACTGCTTCACTTACAAGGTTTGGTTTTTTTTTTTTTTTTTCAAAGGAAAAAGGAAAAAGGAAAAAAATGGTGACAATACTCAATAAGGCAGGTGATGTGTCGACTATGGAAATTAAAAAGAAAAATCTCTTGTAAAAAAGAAATGGTAAATGGATATGAGGTTTGGAGGAAAAGATTAGTAATATCCAAGATATTGACAATTTCTGTCGGTCATCTCCTCAGGTTGTCCTAGATGTACGTCTCTAAGCACTCCAAACCGTTGAACACCCAGAGACAGAGACAGAGAGAGTAGCGTCTTCCCCTCCCTTCCCATCGGATAAGAAACAGAGAGCATTCTTAATTCCTTTCTGCTAGTATTTTTGTGACATGAGAATTGATTAGAAAGATCAAAACGACAGGCTAACTTTGGAGTGTTCATGATAGAAAAGACATGAAGTTTTGCAAGAAATATCAGGAGTACATGCAAGGCAAGGAGAATCAACTACGTGCGGTTGATTTGAAAAAGCTCAAAAAGATATTGAAGAAGTGTAGGGAAGACTTTGAATCGCACCAGGAGCATGATGGCCAATCCTGTCCTCACCATTGTTCTGGTGCTCAATTCTATTGGACGTGATTTTTGTTTTTGTTCTTTTATCTGTTCTAGTGGTTACTTTAAAGGGATGTAATTAGTTTCATGGCTCTTGGTTCTTGTGCTATTCCTTTTTATTGTATGATGGTATCTTATAGCGGGTTGATTTGTCTGAATTTACAGAAGAATGTGAGGTTTTCCAGTATTTGTTTCGTAATATTCTTATCAGAGTGCTGTTCTCATTGGTTTTTTTTTTCTTTTTTCTTCTTCAAAAGTTGGAGAAACCTCCAATGAGTTTTCATGTATGGCTACTTAACGGTAGGTTGGAGAAAATCACTTCTCAGTTGCTGATTCTGCTAAAGATTAGGAGTTAGGACTGAGATGGTGATGTTAGAGACTAAATCAACCTGCTTCCCCCCCCCCCCCCCCCAATTGGAAGCAGATTAATAACTCTGTTTACTTTCCAACTCCATGTTAGATTGTAATCTTTGCCTTCTATGAGTTCTTGAATGTTTTGTGCACAAGAAAGTGAGTGAGTCTTGGAGCTTTTTACATGGTAAAAACTCGTTTCTCAAATTTCTGATGATCAATCTTTAAAACACAACATATGATGTCTGACACCAGAATTCTGATCTGTTATAGTCATTTCAGTTAGATGCAAGACAAAAAGAAAATTTATTCCATACTTCTTCATGAAGTGGAATCCTATGTTATTTGTTATAGTGATTTTCTTTTTCTTTTTTTCTTTTGATAGGTTGGTTCTTGCTATCTGTTATTCCTTCTCTAACTTAAATTCACTTGCAGTGTGCGATGGTACCTTTTTCCCTTCCCTTCTCAAGGAAATGTCAGCAGTAGTTGGTTGCTTCAATGAACGAGCCCAGAAATTGCTTGAGCTGCACCTGGCTTCTGGCTTTCAAAAATACTTAATGTGGTTCAAAGGCAAGTTGCAAAAAAAACATGTTGCCTTTATTCAAGAAGGCAAGGATCTGGTTACCTATGCACTGATCAATGCTGTTGCAGTTCGAAAAATACTAAAGAAATACGACAAGGTATCTTTATCTCAAAATAAGATGATTGGGATACCAGTACTTAATTCTGATAATGTGTGATGTGAAATAGTTTCTATTTCGGGTTATCGAGCTTCGAAAAATCTGCTCTCTATGGTTACAGATCCATTACTCCAAGCAAGGACAGGCTTTCAAGTCAAAAGCTCAAAGTATGCACATCGAGATCCTCCATTCCCCATGGCTCTGTGAGCTTATGGCTTTTCACATCAATCTAAGGGAGGAAAAGATCAAGTCAAACAAGGTCCCTTCCTTATTCGAGGGGTGCTCACTAAATTTTGATGATGACAAACCATCACTCTCTTGTGAGCTTTTTGACTCCGTCAAGATTGATATTGATTTGACATGTTCTATATGCTTGGTAAGTTCCTAGATATCATTTTGCTATATGACATGTTCTATATGCTTGGTAAGTTCCTAGATTTCATTTTGCTATATAACATGTTCTACATGATATCCAGTAATTAGTTGCTTAAAATTTGATGTCTCTCTCAAATCTTTGATGAAGCGAATGACAGAAAATCCACTACTGGATTCAAAGGCCTAAAATTCTAATATACAATGACTGCAGCAAAGCTAGTATAATTTGTTGACTGTTTTTGAAAAACATCATTGTTCATGAGATACCATATGGATTGATATACTAACCGCAGCATCTCCTTTTCTAGTTCTGTGTATCATTCAGAACAAGTTATATCGTAGACTAATCTACTTTTGACCTGACAGTGAATCTGTGGTGAATTTGGAGAAATGGCCTTTTTGAACCCAGCCTTTTACAGTGAATCTGCAGCATGCACATTGACTTTATTATCATCGTAACTGTATCACTGGTATCTGATTTAGATTGTTTGATATCTCTATTGATGGCAGGATACAGTATTTGATCCAGTTTCACTAACATGTGGCCATATCTTCTGCCATATGTGTGCTTGCTCTGCTGCTTCAGTGACCATTGTTGACGGACTGAAGGCAGCAGAGCTTAAAGAAAAATGCCCTCTTTGCCGGAAGGTTAGTTAATTATTATCTTCACTCTTCATTATTTCCTGTGAAGCATCATGCCCGTTAACCATTTCTGCAATTTTCCTTTCAGAGGATTTTAAATGATCCTTTTGAAATTAGGAAATTAGATTCGGAAAATGAAAACTGGTGCTAGTAGACAGGTTCTTGAAGGTTGGCCTAACATTTCTACAATCCATCGCCTATTGGTCATCTGAATTCACACTTCTGTCCTTGTTCTTGTCACTGGCATTGTGATGTAGATGCAAACCCAGGCTATCCATTCTGGTTGAGCTATTTCCTTCCCCAGTGTTTTTGAGTTGGCATCGTGCACAATATCTTGACAAGCAGGATTTTTTTGCCTCCCTTTTCATTGTCAAGCTCATCGTAGATTCTGGTCTCGTCCTTAATTTACAAGTAATAGAAGTTAGATGGCATCATGTAATCACTATGTAGCTAGGTCGCATCTTTCATAGAACATTGGAAAATAAGTCGAATTGCGAGTAATGCTGGAAGATTCAATGAAAACCATGAAGTTTAAGATGCATGTTGCAGTCAATTACAATAGAAGTATGCCACTTCCATTTCCTTTTATTAGCGGTCTCTCCCTTTTTTTACTTTTTCCTTTTCCCTTTTTTTGGTTACTCCTGATTTTCTAACCGTCTTCTTGCTATTGTAGACTGGAGTTTATGAAGGTTCCCTGCACTTGGATGAGCTCAGTATTTTATTAAGCAGAAGGTATCCTTCTCTCTTCATGACAAATCAGTTTGTTTATAATACATTCAAGATTCTAGTAATCTCATGTACTTCCCCACTCGGAGGAGGATGAAGAGGGGCTGGAAGAAAAAGGGAGGGATTGACATTCTTCCTTTGTTTTCTACTTTATGTACCTCCAACTGATTTCTTGCTTTCATTGGCGTGTTGGAACAGTTGCCATGAGTATTGGCAGCAGAGACTTCAAACAGAGAGGATAGAGAGGATTCGGCAGGTGAAGGAGCACTGGGAATCTCAGTGTCGTGCATTCGTGGGTGTCTAGTCAGGCATTTCTTCTCTTACTAGTCTTTTGATCCAGGCCTCGATGATATGCTCTAAATATTTTCTCAATTCCCATAACGTTAGTGTGTTAAATGTCCGCCGCCCCCTCAGCCAGGATTGCATTTGTGTTTGACTAAGCGAGAGTTTCCTTCATGGTTTTTGATGTAAAAATGCTGCTGCAAGGAGTCTCAACTTTCGAGTTTTTGGATAGGTTTGTGTTGACCAGAACATGGTGACGTTGCATGTATTGATTTACAACCTAGGACTGAGAGAACACATTAATAGCTTGTTAGGACATGTGGTTGGATTGCTTTTCAAATAATTTTTTATTTTTGAATCGAACATGCTTTAGCAACTCTTTAATCAAATAATGCAGTAGACTATCTTGGTCATGCATGATTCTGCTCGTTATGGAGAGGTAATTGAGCTTCCACCAGCTGCGGCAGTATGGCTGCAAATGATCTGCAGAATTACGTAATATCACTTGAAGCTAGGGTATGAAGGGGCTCTACAATTTTACTGGTCTCGCAATAGGCCCATCATGAGGAAACCGGTTCATAAGATAACCAACCCCATTCAGTCAAGGATACCAAACGTCCTTCCTCACCGGACTAGCGACATCAATGAGCATTTATGACAGTTTTTTTGGCCGATACAAGTTGCAAAGCTATTGTCACAGGGATAAATTTTTCGCTGAAAATTCCAGTATCCACGCGGCACTCTAGTCTTATTAGACATTTTCTCTTTTTTTTTTTTTTTCACTTGAGTTTATCTACAATTATATATTTCACTCAGGAGAAGGTTCTTACACTTTAACTTGTTATAAATAAGTGGAATTAACACGAGTAACAAGATAGAATAGTTAACAAGATATAAAATTTTCAACCTTTATTATTATCTCAACAAAGAAAATACAAAAATGTGTTATGCCATGTTACATGTTCAAGGCCTTCCAAATTTATTTGTAGACAAATATGAGAAGTTAAAAAGGATATAATTATCATCTCTACTTTTTAGAAAATAGAGGGGCATTTTCTCCCTCATGTTCCCATAAACTTAATGGATGATTTTGACCCATGATTTCATGATCTTAATGTCTTGATGAAAAATTTTAATTATACCTCCATGTTCAGCAAACATGACCAGATAATTTGGACACCCATTTATCTTATGAAACCATGATCGTAATTGTTGTCACAACCTACTACACTACTGCAACTATAACCCATATCATGTATGTCTAACTTATAGCCCCTATTACTAATTATGTTGTGTTTTGTGCCAACCTAGATGGCCTATTACCCAAGCCCAATGTTCATGTCAAGCCAAAAACTCATGGCTCACATGAACTGTTACATGTTGCTTATCGAATTCGCTGTTTTTGTGTAGGAGAGTTGATACTGCTCTTTGCTACTGAATTTTAAGTAATGTGCATTCATTGGCATGTCCTCGTGCCTAGATTGCTAACAAACCACCTCCACTAGAAGAGGATGATGTTCTCGTCGTAATAGAGATAAGGTATTCCTACATTTTATCTTTGAATTGTCATAAATCTGTTTTTTTCCCACAAAGCTTTCAAGTTTGTCTTCTATTTTATTGAAAACTTAGTTTGTCTATTCCTCTTATATTGGTTGAGTCAATGATGATCCATAATCTTGACAATACCATTTTCAAACTATTTGTGAATCATTAAAGGAGCTCTTTATGACTTACTTCATTCTAGATCCTCTTCGTTTTCATGGAAAGGTATTAAATAACTTAAATAAAAAGCTACATGAAGTTTTAGCCTCTTTAGCAGCTTCAATTTAAAGGCGACAACCTATTTTTTTTTTATGATTTTGAAACATCCATCATATCTCGACACTAACCCTCAATGCTATATCTTGTTATAATTCATGACTTTTCTTGGTGTCGTTAGATTTGTTTTGTTGATATCTTTTTAATAATATCATTTTCCATTTATGACACCTCATAATCATCTATTCATCATGTAAAAACTCATTTTCTATATCAAATCCTCATTTAAGCAACCCAAAAAAAAAAAAGCAAATTAAAGTCTCAGATAATCGAGAGCTATGTTTTGACACCATTTTTAACTGTTATGATCATGTTTGGTACTGCAGTTAAAAAATGTTTTTAAAAAATTTTGAAATTTTTTTATTATTTACTTTAAATTAATATATTTTTTATATTTTCAAATCATTTTAATGTACTAATATCAAAAATTATTTTTAAAAAAAAATATATTATTTTAATATATTTTAAAATTAAAAAAAAACTTTAAAAAATAATTATTAACACACTCCGAAACACCGTCACATCCTCTACATCATAGATGATGGAGTGGCTGGCGTGTTTCTTCCCCTTCCCTTATTAAAGTTTATTTCAGGCAAGTTGAGAAATTATAATCAATTTTAAAGTAGGATATAATCAATCAAGAATTTATACCATTTTTTTCTTTTAAGGGTCATTCATTGTAAGCGTATAATGCCGAAGATCAAAGAGAGAACATATTTGCACTTTATTTTTTCTTTTTAGAAAGAGACAGCACCGTCCCCATCTACAAAACACCATCCTCTTTTTAGTTGTTTTTGTTAATCATTTTATGAGTTATGCATGGAGATGCCTTTGATATATACCATGGCCACCCCATGAAAACAGGTCATGCTCCTTCATGGATAAACTCAGGATTTCCTTCTTCATATTTAAGTTATTCCTAGTTCAGTTCAGCAAATTCTTCCAAACATAATACAAGAAGGGATATCGAAAGACATAATGCTAGAATAATTTCTTGCTCATCCAAAGCATTTTAAACAATTGTTCTTCCCTATCAAGTCATCCTCTACCAAAATGAAAGAGAAGCTTACTTAGTTATGCTAATAAAGCCAAGGAAGAAATGTTGCATAATTTGGCTACCAAATTCTTTGGAATAATTAGCATAAAGTTTCTCGCAGCATTGCAAAATGGGTTCTCTCCTTTTTGGTAGAAGTTATGCTCCTCCGGAGTTCTTATCAAGATTAACAGCAGGACGACGCTAGTGATCAAAGCAGACTGTTTGCTTACAATCCAGCTGAGCGATTGGCATACTCCTGAACCAATGCCCCAAACAGCGATGGCCTCTCAAGCAACCGTGATGGTTTATCAAATTCTTTTGCCCGCCCTGTTTCAAACAAGAAACAAAGCCAGTCAGAATATCCATCCAGCCTATTGTCTTGAATGCAGCATGTATTCGGAGCATCAGAACTCTCAGTTTGCAAGTACAAGAATTGCTATTATAAATGAACTGTGCCTTCTGTGTGATATAAACTGACCAATCCACTGTTGTGCGAGATTTCAAAGACTCTTTCCTGGAGGTGAGTGTAATATGAAGACGATGATAGTAGAGAGAAGAGCATACCTGCATCGACAACTAAAACCCTGTCACAGTCCATGACTGTAGGTATTCTGTGAGCAATGCTGATAATCGTACAATCAGCAAATTCCTCTCTGATAATCTTTTGAATCGCAGCATCAGTTTGTGAATCAACTGAAGCTGTTGCTTCATCCATGAACAACAGGCGACTGTGCTTTAGCATAACTCTCCCCAAACAAAGAAGCTGCCTTTGCCCCACGCTCCAGTTGTCTCCGTTGTCAATCACTGTGGAGTCACAAGTTTCCATAAATTTTTGTTCCGGTAATATGTTCAACTTGAGAAGTTTGGAAAAGTGAAAAGTGTGAAACACATGACAGTCGAATTTTACCAGGAGAATCAAGTTTTTCAGGTTTTGCAGCCACAGCATCTTTCAGTTGACAGCGTTCAAGACTCTACAAAAACATCAAACTTTTCAGCTTGCAAACTCTGAAAAAAAAAATAACACTGATAATTAAGTGGAGTGAATCAAGAAATGGGGACCGCATGATTACCCTCCATATATCCTCATCTGTATGCTGTCCAACAGGATCCACGTTGCTTCTCACTGTTCCTTCAAAGAGGACAGGTTCTTGAGGAATTATGCCAAAACGAGACCTGAGATCATGGAGTCCTAACATACAGATGTCAATGCCATCAATAATTATTTTTCCTCCTGTTGGTTCCACCAGCCTGAAGAAGACTTGGATCATAGTTGACTTTCCACTCCCTGTACGTCCAACAACACCAATCTTCTCTCCCCCTTGAATGCTGAGAGTAATGCCCTTGAGAACCAGAGGAGTGTTTGGACGATATCTTACCTGTTCGCCAAAACGTAGAACAGATAAAACATGTATATATGAGCAAAGATTCCAAGTCCACATATACAACTAAGTGCTATCGATGTGCCCAAATTGTGCTTTGCTCTGTCCTCATACCAGGCAATTTCATTTGTTTTTCACTTCCTCAGCCTAAAAGAGCTATTAGGATAGGGTGTGAATTGCACCTCTAGAAAAAATGAAAACATAAACTGATTTCTTTGTCAATCAAGATCTATTGTAACGCATTTACCTGCAAGTCCTTTAGATCAACATTGCCGTGGCCTGGCCAGTTTGGAGGAAGAACCCTATCCTTTATCTTCCATGCTGCCTCTGATGGAATATTTGTGAATTGTTTGATCCTCTCAACAGAGACCATTCTATTTTCCACAAAGCAACTAAAATATATGCTCCAGAACAGCACAGAATTGAGGGATAGCCCATAGGAGAGAGATAAACCAACATTCTCTGCATCATGCAGAATTTGGTTAGTTTTCTGGAATACAAACATTTCAAATTCTGATGGCTTTAAGAAATTTGAGTATCTGCAGTTCACAGTACTCCAGAGATGATATCAGAAGAACTGATGCTTTGGATGCTTTAATCCATGATTTTAATTAAAATAAAAAAAAATTAAGCCTCGCCATATGTAAACAGGAACACAAGTAACATGATAGCATACGAGTTAAATAGAACCGAAGAAACATAACATGCAGATGCCTTTGCATTGAAGGAAGAATGAGACTCTTTTGCCAAGAACACTTTGAATCACTTGGTCCAGAAATCTTGTATATAGATGAACATAAATTATATCATTTCTTTTATTAATCAAATCCTTGAGAGATGTTGCCTCATGACAGTAAACATGTAAACGTGCAATTACCTGGCTTAACAATACTGCTTGGTAATAGAATCAAGAACATAGCAGAAGCGCACAGAATGAAACTCCCAATCATTTCCAAACGCAAACCCAACCACTCATTTGATCCATTGTTGTGAAAGTCCATGCGCAAATTGGCATCCACTCTGTCAACATTTTCCTGACAGAAACTATCCTGCTTTCTGAAAGACCGGATTGTCATAACTCCAGAAATACTTTCTGAGAAGTGATGGATAACAGGAGCTTTAGTAATTGAGTCGAGTCGAGTTAATTCTCGAGATGTTGCAAGAAAATACCCCTGCAACCAAGAAAGATAAATCATCAGTAAATAAATTCCATACCAATTTTGAGATAAAAATCTACTCACAAATCCAAGAGGCAAGATAGTCATAAACGCATATTACAATGAAGATTTACAAATTAGGATGAAAATCACATCAGAAAGCTTTGAAGCTGATAGAGATATATTTAAACAAGCAACAAATACATATCTGTTGAATGATTTGAGTGTGTGAGGTTGCAAACTGAAAAGGCTACCAGCAAGATAAAAATGTGAGCTCTTACCCGAAACCAGAAGTTAAGCCAACCAAGAGGAATTACTAGGAACACGGTTGGCCAAGTATATTGACATATAATTACGATGATGCCGAGAACTGAGATGTACATTGCAATTGTAAGGGCTAACATAAATGGAAGGAAGATATCTACATTGGTTTGATCTGATGAGGCCTGAAAGAGAAAAATATGAGGAAAATAAAAAACATTGCAACAATTTCAGCATCTTGAGCCAATAGACCCGCTATAGATATAAGAAGGAACACATTCATAGTTGAAAGCACACACTGGGAAAAAATATCATGATCGGGTCTTGCATCCTTACTCGACTTAATATTCTTCCTGAAGGTGTGGTGTCAAAAAATGACATGGGCGCGTGCAAGATACTATGAAGGATACCACCAAACAACTTTTGGGCAGTTTTAAGCCCCATAAGCGTGACAAAAAGGGCTCTCATTGCTAAAAGCACCACTGATACAGATGCAATGATACCGTAGACAGATATAAATAGTGAAGGCTTGAACATTTCAGCACGCTCTTCTGCAGTTTCATAAGCCAACCAATAATCCCCAGCCATTTGAGATGCTTGCCATACTATGGACAATAGCATTGCCACTACTATACCCCACCATCCAAAAGCCTCGGTGCAGTATTGTTTATACACGTGCAGGCCTATGTTACCAGTTGCTCTTTCCTCTTCTTCAATGAGCTTCGAAGTTCCCTTATCTGACTTCGGTTGATCTAGAAGCTTGTTTTCACCATTGGCTTCCCCAAGTTTGGAAGGACCGCGAGGGGACTTCGGTGGTCTGGGAGAGTTTTCACTAGAAATTTCAGAGCTGGCCTCTACAAGTTCCATTGAAGTATCATGGGCAGCAACTAATGCTCCAAAATCCAATCCAGACACTAAGAGATCATTGTACTTTCCTGATTGTACTATCTGTCCATCTCGCATAACCTGGTATTGATAGATGGCATTTTCTAATGAAATTATCGATCATAAACTCTTATCTTCGTGGGTGAGAATGATACAAAGTGATTTTTCTGCTTACCGAGATAAGATCCACATTGTGCAAGAAGTCAACTTGGTGGGTCACAAGTAAGATGGTCTTTCCCTTCAGTGCTCCTCTAACACATTCCTGCAGAAGGCATTGATATAACTGAGAACTGCTATCCATTTCTCAGAATGCATCACGTAAAAATACTGATTCACTAACTAGAAAACATAACTCTTACCTAGAAAATTTGCATCCTTTTTTACAGGAGATTATAGAGATGATAGCAATTATCTAAATTCTCTACATAAGTGATTTTTCGTGTTTTCTACTAGCTGACTCTGAATTTCCATAACAAATTAAAGCACCTATGATCAAAATGGCATGAAGAGTAAATCATTTCACTTCCACTACATGTTTAAGCTTTAAAGCAGCTAACTTTAGCGTCACCTTAAATATATCAGTCCCAGTATGCGCATCAACAGCACTAAAAACATCATCAAGAAGATATATATCACAGTCCTGATAAACTGCCCTTGCAAGTTGTATCCGCTGCTTCTGTCCACCACTGAGGTTGATGCCACGCTCTCCAATCTCAGTCTGATCCCCAAACTCCATCATTTCCAAGTCCTTCTCCAAGCAACAAACCCTGATAACTTCCTTGTATTTCTCCCTATTCATTGGCAAACCAAATAATATGTTCTCCTCAATGGTGCTGTTTTGAATCCATGATGTTTGAGCAACGTAGGCAGTTGTTCCACAAACCCTGACCTGTTGAAGGAAAAGTAAAATATCTCAGTAAAATATTTCAAGTTTATCATTTGCAATTTAGCAACCAAATGAGGAAAGTTGTGTTAAATGGATTGCATGAGCAGCAAAAGCAACAACTAAACAGTGTAAACCAAGGAGGGGAAATTTAGTCCAACAAAAGGTGATCAAAAACCAAAAATATTTGAAAGAGAACACAGGGAAGAGATAATAAGAATGATGTCCAAGATAGCCTTCAATTACTATGGTAGAACATGGCCCCAAATTGAGCAGGATGCAAAAAGAGAAGTCCCATTAATGACTTTGAGCAGCCAAATTCTGAGCTTCAATAAAAATGAGTTCACTGTCATACATGAATGCGTTCCAACTGTACGAGATTGACAAGGACCAAACAAACCAAAAACATACTGGATATTGAGAAGTCTCAGAGTTGATGAAAAACAATCAAGCTAACAGAGAGAGAGAGAGAGAGAGAGAGATGCATGAGGCTGATTCAGAACACCTAAATATAAGAAAAAAGTAATGGATGACCCCGGAGGTTATGTTTCATAATCCGTACCTTTCCTGATATCTTGTGCATCTCACCGAGAATTGAGGCGAGGAGAGAAGATTTCCCAGATCCCACAGTCCCAACAATAGCAGTGAGCTCCCCTTTCTTGATCTCCAAATTTATGTTTTTCAAAACATCATCTTCAGCTTCATCGTCCCAGCTAAATACCCCATCCTTAATCTGCACAGCAATTCTGTCATCACAACCATCCACTCTTTCAACTGACTCTTCCACCAATTCCTTGCTTATCATGTAACGATCCAATCTCGAAAGAGATACCATCGCTTGTGAAAGTGATATCATAGATTGAGGGAATGTCCTGATAGGCTCCTGCAAGATTTTAAAGACAGATGTCGTTGTGAACACTGTCCCTGCATCAAGTGGGACTCCCAACAGCAGTGCAGTACCAAATGTAAGAGTTGACACTAGCAATGGTGCGCTCCACATCACAATTATGTTACCGGAGATTGAGTACAAAAACTTGGAAATCCATCCAAATTCTGATTCGCGAAAGTTTTGGATTCTCTTGTTGAAGTGCTCTTCCCATGCTTGGAACTTGATCACACGCATGTAATTCAGCATCTCATTTGTTGCCTTCATCCTTGAATCACGATTTACCATCACATTTCTCTGGAACCTATTATTCCTTTGGGTTCCAAAAATAGCGAACATGATAACGCCAAGAATTCCAAGAAAAGCCGTGATTGTTGAGGCACCAAGAACATTATATAGGAGCACCAAGCCAACACCAAGCTGCAATGGCATTAACCATATGGAGTGCAACTGTAACATCATATCAGAGAGTTGCTGGGCATCAACAGCCATGTAATTCACAATCTGTCCAACTCCATGAGCTTGACGAGCAGAACAAGATAACCTGAGCCCTTTCTTGTATAAAGAAGTGATGAGAGAACATCTAATGAGCATCCCGAGTTTCTGAGAATTGAAGTTAAATTGGTGGACAGTCAGAACCTCAACAAATTTTGCGACAAGAAGAGTCAATACAAGGTAATATCCTTCAAAGGGAGAGGTTCTTTTCCCAGCTGTGTAATCGACGAAACTTTGGATGAGCATTGGCCCAACATACATGACACAGAGCCGCAAGATTGCAAGGAACGCAGTGAAGGCAATTTCCTTCCAAAAGCACCTCAACAATGTGGTTCGAACAGGGTTCTTTGACTTTTCATGTGGTTTAGGCCACTTGGATTCATAGAGCTGCGACATTTTTGCAGCTCTATGCTCCAGTGAAAGGGTCGGCACATCATCTATCTTGAGTGGAGATTTGTAACCCTTACGAAGAAGGGGATTCATCCAAAGCCAAAGGGACTTGGATATTATAGAGGCGGTAGCAAAACCAGTCACGTTGGATTTTTCCAGAAGAGGTTCATGTAATTTGGTGTCATCATGCATAACTGCTTCAGATTCCCTGATTACAGTAATCCCAGTCGATCCTCTAATGGCTACAGCAAAAAGAACAATTGAAAAGGTGAAGGCTACTACAGAAAATATGTCATCAAATATCAAGCTGTGATCCAGAGCCACCAAACGAATGATCCCTGATAGCATAAACAAACCAGTGGTGATGAAATTTGCGACCCAATAAATTCGAAGAGATAGTGGATGAGTGGTAGCTTGAAATCTCTTCTCATGAATGATCAAGATTGCAATCACTACATGAGTTATTGCTTGAACTAACCAAAAGACGCCATCAAGCACCTTCCAATATGGCAACCGACTGCTTTGACTGAATGCTAGAATGGAGACAGCAATGTAGCATAAAGCTAACAGGACCGATACAATAAAAGAGAGCTTGAACCAAATAGAAGTCGTGATCTGAAGAACTCTGCTGTTTCCATTTCCGATAAGGGGCTTGTTGATGTCAGAGATGGAGCGTCCACTGGATTTGAATCTAGAGTACAGCTTCTGAGCCGCAAATCCGAGGAGGGCAAGCAGGAACAACAGGTCAACTGAAGATAAAAGAGCTCTTTGAGGACATGGGGATAAGAAAATGAATCTCAGCCATTGAAATATCATTGGAATAGATGCGTCCCCTAAAGGCAGAACTACAGAGCTTGAGCATGAAAGAGAGGTGATCCATGTTGAATAACTCATGCTTCCCAGCCCCTCAAGTGAGAGGAAAAATAAAGTCAAAGCAAAATCACTTGACGCCGATCAATCTCCTCCCTCCTGCTCCCTGCATAATTTACAGAGCACTACAATGGTAAGTAAGGTCCCCGGAGAAATGACCCTCCAAAGGAGAAGAAATTATGTGCGCCATAACAGGGCCACAAACAGAAAGATAAAAGAAAAAAACGGTAACAATCATTCCATAAATAATGATGTAAAGAGGCAAAAAGCAGAATCTGAAAACCGATTTGGCCACGTACAGAAAAGAAAAGAAAGGAAAAGACAATAACATACTTAACTCGATTGGGGATTATAAGAGCTGCCAACTTTAGAACTCAGCTACCACAGAAAAGAGAGGCACGGAAAGGTGATTCTATACTACTACTGTTCACATAAAATACTTAAACAGAAAAAACATTTTTTATTTATTTATTTATTTTTATCAAGATTTCGGGAGCTAGCATAAGGGGGCCTCTGTAGCTTTGAATTTGTCAGCTGGGATCTCGGAAAATCAGATATTCAAAACACAAAAAAGATATGCGCAATTTGTTGAAGTTTCAAAGAAAGAGATACACGCATACTAAAATGAAGATAAACAAATTAATTTAAGGAGTAGGTATCAGACCGCGGATGGATCGCTTGCATTATGAATAAAGAAAACAAGAAACAAGACAAACGAAAGAAGACTCCATATAAATAAATGCTCGCCAAGCAAAAAGTAGAGTTTCAAATCTTTGGAAGAACTTGGACCTTTTGCACCGCGGAGGCACAAGAAGTCGTCCCGTGACAATGAAGCCAGCCAACCAAGACAAGCAAAGTTATTCTAGACCATACAAATTAATAGTCTTTCTAGAAGAGTTAAAAGGCATTGAATGCCCACGCTAACAACGATGGCATAGAATTAAACCACGCAGACTCACTTAAGAACAGCAACCAGAAATGCAGAGCTCGGCTCCACGCAACACGAAGAAGAATTTATGCTGGAGTATAATGTGATGTGAGATATATAAACCACGTTAGAGAGAGAGAGGGAGGGAGAGAGAGCAGACCAAATCATGGGTCTTTGTGCATGGTTCATTATTTCGAGGCAGGACAGAACTAGTGTTGTGTCAAACGGACAGCCGGAAACTGTTTCTGTAACTGCATAAAATGCTTACGTGGTGAAATACTAGTCGGTCGCTGTATCACCACAGAAGACACCTAACAACACTTCTCCTTTGGCTGCCAGGGTGTCTTGTATTTCGTCGGTGTCAAAATAATTTTTATATTAAAGTATATTAAAATAATATTTTAAAAAAAAATTAAATTTATTCATCATGTTATCACACACCTCACTGCTATGGCAGAGTGACTAAGGCAGCCGGAACGGTTAAAATTATGTTTTTTTAAATTTAAAAAAAATTATTAAAAGTTAATTTTTTATGTTTTAATATTGTTTTATATACTAATTTTAAAAATAATTTTTAAAAGAATTTAAAAAAATTATTTTAATATATTTTTAAATAAAAAATATTTTAAACTCCAACACCAAGCATGCCGAAAATAATAGCCATCAGACTATTCACAGTTCACTCACTCAAAATTACATGTCTTATCTTCATTGATCTAATTATTCACGTTAAGCTTAGATAATCAAGTCCAGTCAAACCAGTTCTAAAAAACAGCTCTCCATCAACAAACAAGCGCGAGTCCAATCGAGGACATCGGGAATCGCTGAACTAATTTGCAGTCTTTTTTTTCTATAAATAAACAAAGAAAACTATATTACTTATGAATCTCTGAGTCGGTAAAGTAAACGGGTCAAGATCTATTTATTAGTTACGTGCTTTTAGTTTTACTTGACTCTTTCTTCTCACTGATACTTCGTGATAGCTATGAATTGCTGGCTGTAAATTTTATTTTGGAAGCTTTCTTCGAGTATAAATATCTAGTTAGTTCGTAAACACCTGGGATATTTTGTGTATAAAAAAAATATAACCACGCATAGAAATATTTTTTTAAAAAAATATTGTTTGTATATTTTTTTAGTACATGGTATGAATATCTAGCATAGATTCAAATATTATATATTAAATATTATTTAGAATTGTGATAGCGATGACGATTTAAAATAGTTTTTATTTAAAAATAATTAAAATAAAAAATTTTATTTTTAAAAAAGTATTGTTTACATCAGCATATTAAAATAATTTAAAAATAAAAAATATATATTTAAAATAAAAAAATTTAAAAAAACACACAAATCATGTTTACAAACACTCTCTGACATGGGTAATAGAACTTCTTAATAATTTGTCTTGTCTAGTTTTTGTTTTTGTTTTTATTTTTACTGGAGATATGTTTTTGTAATTATTAGTGCTCTTATTTAGAATGTTAGGGTACAACCAAATATAAAAACGAAAAAGAAGTAACTTTCTTTTCCAATTGATATGATAGAATTAAAATAACATGATCGGAAGATTACAAGCTGTAATTAAGTTGCTTAATGAATAGTTAATGTCAGGTGGGGGAAAAACCACGACAGTAAGGTTATTATAAGCCACAAACGTCCCATTAAATTGAGAATTAAACAGGAGCCTTACCGGATAAAAATCAGTAGATTACGGCCCCACAAGCTTTTACTGTGTTAAGACAAGTCAATCACTGTCGCTGGGTACGTAATTATTACACAATGTTGTTTACTTTAATAATGATAGAAAGTTCAACATGTGAGAGTTGCGAGATATTGCTGTCATAATTCTCTGTCACCACTGCAAAATAATGCACCCAGATAGTTCGTCATGGATGGCATCATGCTGCAGCAATATTGACCACGGAGCTATCTAGATTTTATAGAAGAATCTGATTTTCTTTGCCCATAAGACAACAAAGGAATGAAGCCTTGATTTTTTTGTTGTTTTGGATTGATGACGGGCTGAGGTGACTGACGAGCAAGAGCACAAAAGCAAGCTGAGGTAGAAGACGGCATTATTACCTGTTTCTTTTTGTTTTTTTTTTTTTAAAAAAAAAAGAATTTAAAAAAAATTAATTTTTTTTATTTTTTATTTTAAATTAATATTTTTTTATGTTTTAACATCATTTTAATACGCTAATATTAAAAATAATTATTAAAAAATAAAAAATATATTTTTTTAATATATTTCTAAATAAAATACATTTTAAAAAATAATTACAACCGTACTTCCAAAAATACTTTCATTAATTACAAGGAGCAATACAATTAACTATCATCACAAGAATTATAAAGTATGAATAGTTAACTCGTGAATGAAAAAGTTATTTTGTATATGAGGATCTTTTCTTCCTAGTTAAACCATTAATTAAAAAAATAAAAGACTAAAAAGAACTACTGATTTTGTTGTGCAGCAAACAATCCACTATGGATTGTAACGGTGCTGCGCAATATTTTTTTTTTTTTTATCATTTAACTCTTTTTTTTATTAAAAATTTTAACATTAAGTTGTTTAGAATTGTGTTTGATGGTTTGTTTTGGTTGGCTTCTTAAGAGATTCCCGTAGTATCGAGAAAAAATTTCAACACTCAATTAATGCTCGATTCGGCAAAATAAAATTCAATTTATTAATTCAAGAAATTGAAACTTTAGGGACTAAATTTAAAACTAAAAAAAATATTTAGCCTTTTTCTTGCTAAATCAAATGCTAAAATAAAATGAGAGGAAAAACATGGTTGGAAAGTGTGACACACACGCTAACATGCAAAAAAGATCATATCGTTGTGAAGGTGCATGAAGCTTCCTTCAAGCTCTGAAAAATAGTTTTTGTTGGTTTCATTGCAATCGTCTCAGCAAGTGCTTCTTTATCGAGCAAATAATTATCGCGACACTCTAATGTAGTGCCAGTATCTTTTTTTTTTTCCTCTCTCTTTTCTCTCTTCTATGGTTTCCACACTTGATCCTCTCCAAAATAACAAAGTCGGCTATCATTTATTTTAATTTCAAACATGATTCTCATTTTTTTTATTGATATTTTTACCAAAAATTATAGTTTGGCTTGTAAAATTGACTTTTGATAAACCATGGAGTGATGTTTGAAATCATAAACATGCGGTTCAATGCAAGATGAGGAAATATTGGAAAAAACAATGAAAATGCAACATATGAGGAAGACACAATCCATTATCGATTGCAATTGTTACCTAAAATGTTGTTTAGTTTTGAAAAATAAAATTCAATCTTATTAATTCAAAATATTTAAAGCTTCAAAGAAAAAATTTAAAACTGGAACAAATATTCAACCTTTTTTTTTCCACTATGAATAGAGCATGTGTTTTGTCGTCCTTAAAATTTTTAAATCCATATTCCTCAAGGTTCTTATGTTTGGGTTCAAAACTTTGTTTTATTTATGTTTTAGCCATCAATTTTGAGATAAGAAAGTCGTAAGGTGACGAGGGAGAGGAGAGGAAATGGGTTGATTGCCTACAATTCGATCATGTAAAAAGTTTTTTTTTCATGTTGATGGGTTTTATTTAGAAAGTGAAGTCCCATTACATTGTTTTTAACCCTAACCCTTCATCTTGACAAAAAAAAAAGGTTGATCTGGTCTCTATAATGTTTTTTGAATTAGGTTGGTTTTGTATTTTTATGGAAATTAAAGGCTAGTTTGAGGTCATTAATAGCTTTATTTAGATCTTTATAGTGTTTTTTAGGAGTTTTCAAGTGAAAAAATAATTAAAAAATAGTTTTTTATGTCAAATTATACGATGTGTCTTCTCATTTATCATTGAAGTCTTTTCAAAATATTAACAAGTATTTTTTTATAAGCTATCATGATCAATTATTTTTTTGGAAAAATTACCACTGACATCTTATAATTTGGTCGAAACTGCACTTGACAATCAAGTTTTGAAAAATTATAGTTTGCATCCTGAATTTTATACACTTGCTAATATGTTCCTCACCAAAAAATTAACAAAAATTATATGATTATTTACAAGTTTGTCATTATTTTTCAGTTAATAACTATACGATCCTCATATTAAATATTACAATTCCTTGATTTTTAGTTCTGGGTAAGAAAGTTTGGGGGGGGGGAGTGGATCACCTACAATTTGATCATATAAGAAGTTGTTTTTTGCATTCATGGGTTTTATTTAGAAAGAGAAGTCCCATTATGTTGTTTTTAATCCTAACCCTTTATCTTGACAAATAAAAATAGTCGAACCAGACTCTATAATGTTTTTTGAATTAGGTTGGTTTTGTATTTTTAAGGAGATTAAAGGCTGGTTTGAGGTTATTAATAGCTTTGTTTAGATCTTTATGGTGTTTTAAAGAGTTTTCAAGTTAAAATATATTTAAAAAGTAGTTTTTTATGTCAAATGGTTTAGATACTAACTTTCCAGCCACCTTAAGTGACTAGTAATCATACTAGAAGATGGTGCATCATCTTCCATTTTATACGACCTATCTTTTTATTTGGTTTTTTCAAAAATAATTGACTAACGACGTGTTTGCCATCCCACTCCCCCCCTCTTTTTTTTTTCTTTTTTTTTTACTTTTTATCATTTTCCAACAATTTTTTATTCATGGAATAATTCAAAAATGAATCTTAAAAAATATTTTATTGAATTCCATTTAATCTTTTGCTTTATTATCAATTAATATTTTTGAAGTCTTTCGAGAATATTAACAAGTATTTTTTTATGGGTCATGATGATCAATTAATTTTTTGAAAAAATTATCACTAATATTCTATAATTTGATCAAAACTGCACTTGATTATCGAAACTTGAAAAATTTCAGTTTGCATCTTGACATGCTAAAACCTTCCTCACAAAAAAAAAAAAATTATTTGATAATTCACATATTTGTCATTATTTTCTTGTTAATGATTAAACTGTCCTTATTAAATATTACCATATTTTCATTAAAATAATAATTAAAAAAAAAAAAACTAAAACCCTAGCCACTACCCTCATTCTTTTCTCATTGCTGAATTTCAATCATCCAAGCACAACCCAGATGATTATATACAAATCACTTCAATAATCAACGCAATATGTTTGCCTAAACTATAGCAACAGCTCATCCAAAGTCAACAATCGCATCCCACATATTCACAGACCACCACTCCGATCAACCACAGTCAACAACAACCAGCTTGATCTATAAAAGAGCAACCCTCTGATCTTCACCACCATGAACCATAGCAGTTTTTTTTTTTGGAGTAATATGTTTTAATTTTATAATTTAGTTGTATTCCGTGAACAACAAGTTCAGCCTCCCCTCCTTGTTTTCCTTGTGATGTTGTTGTTCTAATTTTATCACCACACGCATAAATAAATAAATAAATAAAAGCAAAATAACGTCGTGGCTGGCATCATGCTGCAGCAAAATTGACTGCGCAGACAGATACATCGAAGAATCTACCTTTCATACTTTCCATCCATAAGATAACAAAAGCATGGCACATTGTTTTGAATTTGTCTTGTTATCTTGAGTGATGAGCAAGAACAAAAATTGCACGTCTGCTTTTCTTCCTGGCAACTTTTATTTTTTGTTTGGTTATAAAAAGAGGCAAAAAAACAATTTATATTTCCTTATTACCTAGAGGGGTCTAATTCGTACAACTTGTTTGAGAATATCTTCCAACTGAGGAGGAGTGATGTTGGATTTAAAGTGCAATTTTGTTCATGCAGCCTCCCTGCCATGAACTGGTGACAGATTGAGGCCATACGGCTACTTGGAGCCTGAAAAAAGGAGAACACAGCCCTGCACGGCTCCACCTTTCCAAGAACTCCATCTGGGTAATAATAAAAGTCTTTTAAAAAAGTGCTGAACAGTCAATTCTGCTCTACCATGTGAGTGGTTAGAAAAAAGCGACCATTTTTAACTGGGTTTATGATTGAGGTTCACGACAAAACCCATTGCCCAGTGCATGGATCCATAACCAGATCAAATCGTAATTCAATTATTTCTTCATGAACCACAGTCTATCTGTTCTGTGATTATTATTTCCACAGAAAAGATCCCAAAGCGAAGAGGTTGGTGGACCGAGCAATCTGGCAAAGATTAGTAAAAGATTCCTCGTGCCCAAAAAACATGGCATAAGTAGAGCATCATTCCATTGATTATTACTGGTACTGTTATTTTTCCACCTCTCTTTAATTATTGTAACCTTTCGTCCTTGTGGACCCCTCCCTACCAGTCACTTTCCTCCCTTTTGTATACGATCATCGTCAAACCATTCAACTCATACAGTGAGATCCATCCTCTGGTTCTTCGAAGACTTCTCCTTCTCCGATACGATTTTGAAAATTAAACAGGTCCAGGGAAATTGTTTCCTGTTTTCATAAGATTAATTCCTTGCTTTGGAACCCTAATGGGCCCTTAATTAGCTTTTTTTATTGTTTTTTTTTTCTTTTTATTCTAGTTTTATGACTTGTTCGAGATATAACTATTTTCATTTTTATCTACCGCACTCCTTTTTTTCATATTTGGGTTTTTTTTTCATGTTTCACATCTGCTGTAGTTTTTTTTTTTCCTGAAGGACTTCCTTATTTCAGAAATAAACATGGCTAGAAGGAAATGAGTGCAAGGCATTTTCATTAATGTTACCGTGCTATTTACCATTTACCATGTGATGATGACGTTTTGAAATAAGATATGCTCGTAGAAAAAGGTAATTTTTAGTGGTTGGGTTATGTTTTGATTAAAATCACGATTCCAATAACTTTTTTATTCAATAGAAAAAAAATTATCTTGATGAATATCTTTAATAATAAAATTAGTAATTTTTTGAGTTAAAGGGTTAAAGAGTTTTGATAAAATAATGCTGTAAAAATATTTTTGAGTTAAAGGGTTAAAGAGTTTGAGATATTTTTATAAGAGCTTATTAGAAATGTGGTATAAATTACTTTTTAAAATATTTTTTGTTTAGAAATATGTTAAAATATTTTTTTTATTCTTCAAAATTTATTTTTATATCAACACATCAAAACAATTAAAAAATATTAAAAAATTAATAAACAAAAACACAACTAAATTGCAATGACAAACAGGAGTTAATGAGCTAGTAAAAGATAGATATGCGTTGGAACAGGCATCCTCCTCAATGGAAGCTGATAGTTGGTGTGTAGATTCCAAAAAACAACGTGAAATAAACATCTAATTTGTGTACACGGTTTTTTCTAATGGATGGTAAGGATATTTATATATTCTTTAAATAATTTTAAGGACGTATTTTTTTTTAAAAAAAGTAAACTTAATTTGCATTAAAAACAAGAGTGATAGGAGCAATTTCTAGAGCAACTTGTTTGTTAGCTTTTTCTTTCTTGACCTTTGGCCCTTGACCAAGATTTATTTATGGCTGCGGCTTAAAGTAGTGTCGAAAAGTCTTAATTCATTGCAGTCAATGCTCCAAGTAATTTCAAGGAAACGGAGCAAGGAACTTGGTACCTGGCTCTATTGAAAAGGGCTCGAACCATCCATTTTTATAAGAATTTCCAGGAACGAGGTAGTTTCCTTCAATTCTTTCTTCGGGGAATTCTACAGAAATTGAGCTGTCCAAATTACTTTTGTTATTCATAACTTTTTAAATTAATACTAACCCGTCAAAACTCTTATTGGACCTTCCTTTGACTGGTTAATTGAGATATTTTATCATTTTAAGAAAAAAATATTAATGTATAAGAAATTAGGATATTTTGAATTTAAAATTTTAAAACCTGATTTAGTAATTAACCTGGCTCAAGATCCAGATAACCGAATTTTGACAGGTCAATGATCACCGCAATAAAAAGGGAAGAGGGCAGCATGGTAAAAACTCAAAACACGTGCTGGAAAAAAAACAGCTTCTCTTTTTGGAAGGCACGTGTGTAGTAGAAACACGTGTTTGGTATGCTCCGACAATTAAGGTGAGAGTATTCGTTTTGGTTTTAAGACATAATTATTCTCAACCACTCATCGTTTTTATCTGCCATACACTCTCCTCCTTTTTTCATATCCGACTCTCTTTTTTTAATGCTCCACATCTACAGTATTTTATTATTATTATTATTTTATCCTGAAGCACGCCCTTAATTATTTCAGAAATGAGTGGAGGGCATTTTCATAAATGTGACCGTGCTATTTATGGTGCATGTTGATTAGGAGGTGGAAACTAATTACCATTTTTTTAATGTAGTTGTTGTCTAATTATTGAACTACGAGAATGAAAAGAAGTGTCATCAAGGATATCAGCAGGAGGAGAAGATTGCAGAAAACCAGAAATCATTGATTCCTAATTGTTTAGGAAAGACTGATTCCTACGGTTTAGGTACATCAAATCTGTATTGTAACTTCCTTGCACAATTCTTGGCGTGCACATGCATCTTGTACTTTAGAATACTTTGTAAACACACAGAAAGCAGAATGAAGACAACATCTACCATTATTCTATCTCACCTTTAAATTCTACGGTCTCTACTCTACAAAATATATAATAAATTTGTTGGTTTAGTTTGTAAATAAATAAATAAAAAGATATTTATTTTAAATTGAAAAAAGACACTCCCTTCTAATATTTACAAGTATAGATTTTTATTATATAATAAATTAAATCATAATAGATAGACTCTCCTATTTAGCTTTTTAATGCTATTATATAGATATTTATAATATCAAAAAATAATATTTAGAACTTGAAACTTAATATATTAGTGTGATTAATTCATCCTTGAATTATTTTTGTAATTAATTGTAATATATGTAACTATTAAGATAAAGTTGAATAATAGCTATTCAATTTAACTTAAAGTATAATTATTTCATGAACAGTTATACTGTTTCATAAATAATCAAGTTGTTTCATTAATAGTCATGATATTTTATAAACAGTCATACTGTTTCATCAATTGTCATATTGATTGATCAACAGTCATATTATTTCATTGTTATGTTTCAAGTCTATAAAAATCTATTACTACACAGAAAACAAATACACAATAAAAAATATATTATTTTATTGGTCTTATCTTCTCATTTTTTAAAAGGTTTAGAGAGATTATGTGTATCCTAGAGGTGTTGTCTCTATGTGGGACAAATAAACACCTTAAAGACATTGTTTTCACGTCTCTAAGCAAACTCCATATTTGTTTCCATCCTAAATATTTCTAACAATGATATTGTTTCATCAACAGTCATAAAACTAAATAACAATTATTCAATTTAATTTAAAGTATAAATATTTCATGAATAATTATACTATTTCATAAACAGTCATGCTGTTTGATAAATAATTATATTATTTTATCAATAATAATATTAATTGATCAACGATCATATTATTTTATTGTTATGTTTCAAGTCTATAAAAACCTGTTACTGCACTAAAAACAAACACATAATAAAAAACATATATTCTTTTCTTGGTTTTATTTTTTTATTTTTTTAGAGATTCAGATTATATAGTTTTATTATAAAAATATTATTTTTTTATGGAACAAATAAATACTTTAAAAACAAGACCTCTACTCCAACTCCATCTTTATTTTCATGTTAAATATTTCTAACAAACGAATATCGAGGAGCAGCAGATGAAAAGGACAACGTTAAAGAAGTAGAATGGCACAGGTATATGGTTTGTTTGTTAAGGTTGTGTTTGGCTCGCAGGCCGCCTCGATCAAGATTTCTATCCTCAAATCTTGATGACGATGGTGATAATAAATGCCCACCACCCTCACATGCATGATTCAAGGGTACACCTCGGATGCAGACACACTTCTTTAGCTAATTCAATGGAGGTGGCGGTGAACCCGCATCCTATTTAATGCTAACTGCTAGTTGGTGTGTCAGATTCCTAGACCAAGGTGAAAAACACTTGAAATTTTTTACAAGGTTTTCTAGACGGTAAGGATATTTGCGAGGGAGTTTGCTTGTTAATTGATATTAATGTTTTTCCCCAACAATTTCTAGCAGCAAGAAACGGAGGGTTTTTCCTTTGGATCAATCATGCAACAAGTTTCTTCGCTTTTGCTTTCTTGACCTTCGGCCCCTATTGTGATAAGACCAGAGTTTATTCATGGCTGGGGCTTGAAGCAGTAGGACTAATGTGTAAACAAGTCTTAATGCATTGCTGTCAATGCTTCAAGAAAATGCAGCAGGGAACGAGGTAATTTCCTTCCTTTTCTTTTTCCTTTCAGGTAATAAATACTGAAAAACTTGAGCTGTCCAAATTAATTATAGTTGTTTTTTATAAATTCTTGAAAGCAATTGGCCTTTGACTTTTCTTAGATCGAATTGTAGCCACTCAAGACTTTTCATGGAGTTTATTTTGGCTGGTTAATTGAGATTTCTTAGTCTTTCAAGACAGATTTAATGAGTGACTCTTGGGATATCTGAACTTCTTGATTGGATATGGCAACTTAGGGCGAAAGAAAAAATCTCGAATCAAATCCAGATAACTCAGGTAATCACTTGAAATTTACCTGATTTGATTTTATCACCAAGAGCTTAACCTTGTTGATAAATCAGTACGATTTCCTCTGATCATTCTGTGAGAGAACACATCAGTTTGAATGTAAACGATCTAATTAAAACTGCATCAAAGAGGAATGTAATTGTGATATACTGAAGTTGATCTGAAATAGTCAAAATACAGTACTGTTGAAAAGGAAAGAAAAAAACAGAGGAACATCATTGCGATGAAAGGGAAGAAAGCAGAGCAACATGAACCATAAAATGGAAACGGGGCATGGTCAATTGTTTCGGCTTAATCAATAGCTATGGTGAGAGAAATCTCTCTTTCGCTTGGAAACTGAAAGCAAGAATTCTACTGCTCCATCAATGGAGATAGGAATAATGTTTTCCAGTGATGGTAATAGCATGCTTACCTCAACCCTCTCTCCCTGCCAGTGCCCATGGCCCATGAGCATAGGCTTATCAATTGAAACTGCACTTCTTTTCCAATTTTCGGGCCACGCTACATGCCAACAGAAAGCCTAATACTAACGAGTAACGAGATTTAGGCTACTGTTGCTGGGCTTGAAATTGCAAGTTTAATCCTTCTGGACTAACTCCCCAAATTTAAACTGCGAGCAATTCCAGTGCATAATTATAGATTATATTTCATACTTTTGGGGATTCAAGTTTTTTCATAACATCTTATAATTCAATTGGAGGCCAATGTGATGAAATAAGATTTAAATGTGCAGTATTAAAACAATTATAAGAAGAAGGATCAAAATGAAAATAGAAAAATAATGGGGCTTCTCTAGAATTCATGCAAGAAAAAATCGATCTCATCCAAAACTTATCAATTTAATTATTTTTGGTTCCTTTAATTTTAGGATTTTACTTTTAGGTTCTAAATTTTAGTTTTTTTTTACATTTTAGTCCCCATGTTTAGAGAGGAGATAGAGAGTTATTGGAAAATGAAGGATGAGAGAGGAAATGATCAATTAGCCATATTTTATCAACAAATAAGCTAATCTTGGTGTTATCAAGTTTCTTTTGACAAGATGAGCTCTATCAAGGTGTTTTTAAACTTTTATCTCATTGAAAAAAGTAGATTGAGATTGAAAAGTTTTTTATTTAATTTTACTTTTATAGACCAATTTAAGTTTGTATTTGAGGTCAGAGATGAATTTATTAATGTACTTATGGTGTTTATTAGGTGTTTCAAGTGAAAAAAACAGTTAAAATTAATCTTTAGGGTGTCAAAACTCAAACTCTAACTTTCCAGCCATCTCTGATGGCTAAAATATTGACAAGTAAATGATTTATCATTTGTTTAGTCTTTACAAGTAGATAACTTGGACCCTAGTTATCTACATGTCATCTACTTTATTGAATAAAAAAGAGCAAGAAGACCAAGCATGAAGTCTTAGCTTTATAGGTCTGCCAAGAATGCAAGTCCAACCTTTATTAAATAAAAAAGAGCAAGAAGGCCAAGCATTTAGTCTTATCTTTATAGGTCTACCAAGCATGCAAGTCCAACCTTCGAGCCTAAGCGTCTAACCTCTTTTTATATGACTCTTTAAGTTTTTTTTCTTTATTTTAATTAGAATGCATCATACATAAAATAATTAATATTATATTTAAAATATTATTTCATTAAATACCATTCAATTTTGCTTTTGTTGTCAAATAAGATCATTTAATTGTTTTTTATAATATTACCTAAGGGTGTTTAAAAAAGAAGAAGCTTATTCTATAATATTTGCCTTATTTAGCCCGACATAACCAATCAAAGTCAAATAATATAGCAATTATAAATGATAGTTGATTAAAAAGCCTAAAAAATAGATATTATGAGTCGGGTGGCAAGTCAAAATTTTTAAAACTTAGTCAACATAACCTAGTTTGTATACCCTATAACAATAAACTTAATGTATTGTTATATGTCATATCATTTTTTGCAATTGATTCTTTCATTTTAGTTAATCAATTCAATTAATATATTAAGTCTAAATAGTTTGTTACAACTTATAACAAGTTCTGGACTAATAATTTTCTCATAATAATTATTTTGCCCCTTCAATTACATACAAAATATCAAAACATAATTTTCAGTGTTTTCTATTTGAAACTTGTTTTTTAGATCATAATAAGTTTTTTTTTTTAAAAAAAAAACAATGTTTATGAAAAAAAAAACATGTTTTGGTA
>CM031971.1:15883544-16033554 GCA_018804465.1 Populus tomentosa
ACATTTATGACATCTACATTTCAAACACAATTAAGAAATAAATATTATGCGTTAAACAAAACTTTATTTTAAATAATATTTATCAATAAATAATTAATCATTAATTATCATCATCTAAAGTATCTTGTAAGGTCATAGTTGATAGAGCTTGGTGAAAACTCTCTACTTCTTCTGTTGTCAAGATTGATGGGTCATCTTTGACTACCCAATTTTCAATGTCAAAAATTGTCTCAACATTAATTGGATCATAATTTTGTCCTTTCCAATAATTCCTATATATTAAAAGTGAAGGTAAACACAATATAAGTATTAATAATGCTACTAAACAAGATAAAATAATATTTAAGGAATTAAAGAAAAGAAAAATACTTTTATTTCAATCTTAGATTGCAGTGGACGTAAACAAGGTCATTAAGCCTTTGGTGCTCCAATCTATTTCTCTTCTTAGAATGAAAATGTTCAAACATACTCCAATTTCTCTCACATCCCGAAGAACTAGAAGTTTGACTTAACACTCGTATAGCCAATTGTTGTAGATTTGGAGCGCGGGTTCCATATGTCATCCACCATTCATCTATACAAAAAAATAATAAGTAAAAGTGTAAGACTGTCAAATAATATTTTTAAATATAAAAATTATATACTTGGAGGCATAAGGGTGCGATTATTTACTGTGGACACTCGGCCAAAGTCATGTTCAGCATTCCTAAAAAACTTCATCTCACTTGTAATCTTACTTTGCAATGGTAGATTTCCATGTGCATACTTCTCAAGAACGTCTAGAAGTCCAGAAATGGTGCTCATATGTTTATCCATTATATTTGCATCATATTGAAATCGAGGATTCAACCAAAATGCCGCTGCATAAAGATTTCTATAAAATTATTCATCCCACCGATTATTGATAATGTCTATGAAAGGTTTCACTCTAGGCTTTCTCTTTTGAAATCTCCTCATCATTTCTTCTTTTGCATGATGAATAGCAATACAAATATCTCATCGAAGGTCTATCATCACCATCAACCAATCATAGAACTCGAACTAAAGGTTCACTCATTCGCACAATTATTGCACATTCTTCCCAGAACAAAGAGTCGAGCACACTCTCAACAAACTTTTTTCCTTTGGTATCTTTAGCATAAGCAGATGAGACCCATTCCCTAGATGTCACCATAGCTCTCAACTCATCTTTATGAGCTGAAATGCTTTGTAATGCAATGAAATTGGTGGCAAAACGAGTAGGAGCTGGACGAAGTATTTCTTTTCCTCCAGTGAACTTCCTCATCAAATACAGTGGATAACAATGATTATAAATATACTTTGTGATACTAGAAGCATGCTCAACAACACAACAAACTGACTGCAATTTACCAATGTCCTGGAGTATGAGGTTGATGCAATAAGCAGCACAAGGAGACCAAAATATTGAAGGAAATTCTTCCATCAATAACCTGCCAGCAGCAACATAATTTGCAGCATTATCAGTCACCATATGCATAATGTTTTCTACCCCAACATACAAAACAACCTCTCTAAACAACTAATACAACAATCTAGTAGTATTTGAGACATCTGATACATCCACCGTTTTTAAAAAAACTGTTCCTTTAGGACAATATACTAAGAAGTTAATTAAAATCCTCCTCTTCTGATCTGTCCATCCATCAGCCATTAATATGCAACTAGTCTTCTTCCAAATCTCTCGATAACTCTCAACATAAATCTTCACTTTATCAACCGCTTTTGCCAAGTAATAACCACGAATAGCATGCAAGTTTGGTCCTTTATAACCAGGACTCATGGCTGTTACAGCATCTATGGCATGCTGATAATACACAGAGTTAACAACATTAAATGGCACACATGCATCAAACATCCACTTCGCTAAAGCAAGATCACACCGTTCAACTGCTTCTTTCCTTTGCCAACAATTCTGAAGAGACTTTTGAGCACCAGGAATTGTTCTCAGCATGAAATATGTCCCTAATGTTGCAGATTTCTTCTGCTTTCCATAGCTTGTAGTTGATTGTTTTACAGTGCCAGTGCTTTGAATCTTTTTCTTTTTTGCAACCTTCGGTGGTAACATATGTTTTTTAGTATTGACATCTTCATCATCCTCCTCCTCATCATCACCACCACCATCATCTTCTAATTGCCTAATCATCATCTCTTCATGCTCCCTTTGTTGTGCATTAAAGGGATTGAAATCTGCTTGCATTTCTCTAATTCTTTTTTTCGTTTCAACATTTCCTTTAAGTTTCAAAAGCATTTGATGTCGAACATCATGAGGACATTTGCGACATTGTTCAACTTCTCCTTTAGCTCCAGCTAGATGTTGCTTAAATCGATTAATACCACCACTCGCAAATACTTTAGCACAATATAAACAAACTAATTTAGTTTTTTTTACATCCAACACTAAGTTCAGGAGCTTCTTTACAATAACCCCATGCTAAATTTGTTCTTCCTCTACTACCACTTGACATGGAAATTGAAGGTTGAGATGATTGGGCCGTTGAAGGATCACTACTTGGAGTACTACTATTATGTGAAGACATAATTTAAATCACCCCCTTTCAAAAAACAAAACAAAAAAAAAAGAAATGAACATGTTGTGCAATGTAAAAAAAAAGAGGGAATCCTCCAGTCATTTGTTCCTACACTGCAATGGTAACTTAATGCAATAAAATTGCATAAGTTTCTAATAACTAGCATGTCCCTTGAATACTACAATCCGAGAGTATTCTAATTGCCAATTATTCTCGTTTTTCAGTTCGTTTCTAATCATACAATCCTACAATCCGAGAGTATTGTAATAGTTATTTGTTCCTTCTAATTGCCAATTATTCTCATTTCTCAATTCAACAATCCGAGAGAGATAACAACATCAAACCATTGGTAACACCATAACATCATTCACTGCCAAACCATTGTTAATAGCATAAGTCCATCACAGAATCAAAAAAACCATAAGTACATCACAGAATCAAACAAATCAACGAACAATGAATCGACAGAGAGTTCATCAAATAAAATCATGGTAACAGCTATAGAAATCGGGCATAAAATCATCTAGAGTTCATCATGCAAACAAACAACTCAGTTCCATTGATGCAAACAACACAGTTCTATTGAAATCGGGCTATAGAAACAAAGGTCACTGGTAGAAGAAATTACAGAAACTGTAGCAACAATCGGGTTGGAGAAACATACCTGAGGGCTGAGGTGACTGGGCTAGCAAAATTGATGTAGAAATTGGTCTAGAGAAATCGATGGCAGCGAGGAAAGAAGGATGAACTTGAGTCAAAAAAGGATGAACTTGAATCGGGTCGAAACTTGAAACTGAAATTGATGCTAGAAATGAGAAAATGACCAAGAATAAACAAAACAGAGAGTGAAAGAAGGAGATTCAAACCTTTTTTGCAGAGATCAATGGTTAATTGCTTCTTTCTTCTTTAGTTCTTCTTCTTCTTCAGTTCTTCGTTCTTTTTCAAATACAGAGTAACCTAATTGTTAAGTGCTTCGTTCTTCTTCTGTCTTCAGTGTTCAGCGATTTAGGATTTTAGATGTCATTAAACGACGTCGTTTAATGACAGGGAAAATAAATAAAAAAATTGATCGGGTCTCACCCGGGTTTGGCCAGGTGGACCAGGTCTCGGGTCAGCCGGGCCTGGCCCGGTCAATTCCCAAACAGGTTTTGGCCTCTACCCAGACCGGTCCTATGCCCGGGTCGGCCGGGTCCCAGGTCGACCCGCTGGGCCAATCCGAGTTTTAAAACACTGCTTTGAAGTGTTACTGACTCTAAAAAGGACACATTTTGCACCTTTATTATTGAGCTTCTTCTTCTTCTTTTCATTTGGAATGTGTGCAAATGTTATGCATCCAAACTCAGAGTGGTCCACAACTAGTTTCGTTCATTTTAAGCTTCCTTGGGTGTCATATTTCTAACAAAAAATGTAGGGCATTTGTTTGAAATATAAATAGACCATAAGATTGTTTCAAACAAAAAAAAAGGGGGGGGATTCTCCCTTAACCAACAAGCTTCTGACTATATTAAGAATGATTCGATTTTTTCTCTCGGGTACATCATTTTAAAAATGTCAAATACAAAACAAAAGAGTTATAAAATTATATCATCAAACACTCTAATGATATATACTAAGTAATATATCACTAGTGATTAATATGGTTGTATATTGTATTTCAAAATTAAATATATAGCGTTAATTATGTGCTTTCAATATGTTAATTGACTTTATATCAAGTATCTCAACAAGAATACATTTACTATCAAACTCACATCATATGCAAATTGATATGAAAATATTATTTATAATAGCAAGGGAATAGCATACTGGTATAAGTTAACCATCATTATTATTAGACGTTCATAATTATAAATTAACCCTCAATTATAAGGTAAAGTTAGAAACTTGGACTGACCTTTACAAGTGAATAATAATAATATAAATTATATTTTAGGTTCGAGCCCTAAGTTGCTCATATGATAGCTACTAGAGACTTACATGGTCGTTAACATCAGGGCCCATGAGATTAGTCGAGGTGCGCGCAAGCTGGCCCGAACACCCACATTAAACTAAATAATAATAATAATAATAATAATTAATAACTTTTATTATTATTATTATTATTATTAGAAAAAAAATACCATAAATGTCCTATAGTTTAATCGTAAATGCATGAACTCAATTAACAAATAAGTTATATATAAGATATTACAGGTTTGCCATTATAAGTGAAATATTATAGGCTTGTCACCAGCTCCTCTACGCATGTCTTAACAGGTTCCGTTGGTGGTTGTCAGCGTTGTGGGGAGGAGACATTTGTGGAGTTGGGTTTGTGTGGCTGGCAACAATTATTTTGGTGGAGAGAGAGAGGATCCTGGTGAGCGAAGACTGAGCTTTTAGGGTTTGATGGCAGCAATTTAAATATTTTTTAAATTCTTTTTGTTTTTAATATTAAAAAAATCTATTAATTTGATGTTTTAAAAATCATCTCAGTACAAATTAAAAACACAAGGTGCTGTTTCATCATCATCATCACATCAGCCATCCCTTTCTTTTCATCGTTTTCTCTATCAATTTCTGTTTTAGAGAACCGCGAAACTTTTTTTGTTTTGTTTTTAATTGAATAAGCAGAAAATGGATGTGATGACTCATTCTTCCACGTTCCTTCTGCCCGGCAACGACCACGGCTCCTGTGTTACCTACGCACTTGTCGTCCTTAACCAACGCCTTCCCAGATTTACTCCTATTCTCTGGGACCACGGTTCAGTATCCCTCATGGCTTTCTCTTTCTTTGCCAATTGCCTGCCTCCTTGCATGCGTGAGCGTGACAAAGTTTTTTCTTTTGGTTTTTGGCGGTGTGTAACAGCACAGGTGCGGGTGTGTGCTGATGGAGGTGCCAATCGGGTGTTCGACGAAATGCCTCTATTGTTCCCCCGAGACGACGCTCTTGATGTTCGACACAGGTCACTCTTTGTTTTTCTTTTCCCCTCCAATTTATAGAGAGGTTGATTTTGAGATTTTGCATTTGTAGTGATTTTATTACGTTAAAAAATCAATTTAATTCAAAAACTGAAGCTGTTAGGAGAGGAGGTCTAACGATATAATTTATATTATTCTTTAACATATTATTGGATTGAATATTAAAATGAATTTCATTGAAACAAAAACGAAATCTTTTTCAATGGGGTGGTGGATTCATGGCTGAATAAATCATGATTTTCTTGATTGAGACAAAAAAAAATGTTGGGCAATTTTAGAATTCTTGAAAGTAGCTAAATTTACATATTTATTCTGCAAACACCTTTGCGCTTTTCTGATTGACATCTTCTGAGCATATGATTTCAGCAAGGGAGTTCATGATGAAATCACTGCCTGTCATCTTTAGTAGACTTGTCGTGATGCTGACCGGTTGATTTCAACCAGGTACAAGCCAGACATAATCAAAGGGGACATGGACTCAATTCGGACAGAAGTACTGGACTTCTATACCAACTTGGTAGTTGTTTCTTGGTCCCACTTATATCACTGTATTATCAGTAGGATGTTTTCCTTTTATTCGTCCAAAGTATCCTCTATTCATGCCCTTCCATTTGCCAACCTATCATTTTGTAGTTGGGCACTTATGATTGAAGCCCTTTTTGAATCGTTTCAATTGTTTTCTGGGCCATGGTTTTACATGGATTTTTTTCTTCTGAGTGTGATCAGTCAAACCTTGCTCAGAAACTCGTGCTTGCTTCTAAAATGCAGGGGACCAAGGTAGTTGATGAATCTCATGATCAGGATACCACAGATCTACACAAGTGTGTAGCCTACATTCGAGACTTCGCTCCAAACTTGGATAAATCGAATGTAAGATAAACATATTCACATCCAAAGGCTTCTTTTTTAAAGTGCATCCACCTGATCTCATGCATTTATCATCTACCTAGACGCTTTTGTAAAGAATTTTGATTGATTTATTTTGAGTCCCTGCAGTTTGGTGAGTGTTGTGTTTGCCTTCAAAGCATGCTTGTTGGAAATTGTAGGACAGTATATGTTGGAGTCACTAAGGTTTTAGTGTAGCTAAACTTTTGCTACTTTTAAAACCAGCACTATAGTTTTTTGACATTTTATGACTCTTCAATCATTTGTACTTCATTTGTCTGCTTAAATATGTACCCCATAAAGATTATTTTGTTGCTTTAAGAAGCTCAAGTACAAAAATTTAACTTTTGGGAGTTGAAAATAAATTACCAGAATCATGATGTCCATATTCTTCATGACAATCCTGGCTAGTTTTTGCTCAGGAGCTTGTCAGTGAAAAAAATAAACCGCACTGGGTGTTAGGCGTCCACCATTGTGACTGTTTCCCTGCTCAGATTGGCAAGATGACAGGTTTTTTGCTTTTGTCGTAATTTGCAGCTCTGCATTCTTGTAGCTGGAGCACTTGGTGGGCGATTTGACCATGAGGCTGGAAACATTAACGTGCTATATCGTTTCTCAACCACGCGAATAATCCTTTTATCGGATGATTGCCTAATCTACTTACTTCCAAGGACTCACCGTCATGAGATTCATATTCAGTCTTCTGTTGAGGGTCCGCATTGCGGACTCATTCCCATAGGGATGGCATCTGTGGGCACTACAACAACGGGGCTTCAATGGGATCTCAGTAAGTATATCGATTTGAAATTATTCTGGTGAGTGCTTTTATTTGCTGAGCTAATAAGCAGAAACATATAGGTCTCCAATCCCGAGTCTTGTGTTCTCTGGTCAAAATTTTCATTAAATTACACATCACCATTAATATTGTCATTTGACATATGGAGGGGTAGCCTCTAGATAGTTTTGGGCACTTGACACCACAGCTTTTCTTCTCTGGGGTACAGAATGATGTGTTAAACAACTGGGGGCAAAAATGCCAGGGTTTTGCAATGACCCACTTCTTCTCTAACTTCCTTTCCTCATTGAATAAATTCTTACAGATGGTTAATGTCTGATGGATTTCTGTCATCCTCTTTCTCGGCTATTATGAAATTTGTCATAGGAGTCTGATTGACTGAATTTCATATTTTCTGTTTTCCAGCTAACACGGAAATGAGGTTTGGTGATCTGGTAAGCACATCAAACTTAGTCCAAGGTGAAAAGATAACAGTGCAGTCCAGTTCTGATCTTCTTTGGACGATATCCATCAAGAAGGTGTGATTGCAAGCCCTCTTCAATTAAAGAACTATAAAGTGAGTTGTAGGTAATTCTCTTTGTTCATATCAAATTACTATTGGGAGGGAATGTTATATTTTAGGCAGTATTAGCATTCTTTCCCGCTGTTACTTGGAAATCCTGTTGAACTTTTCACAATGCGGCTTCTCCTACTGTTGAACTTTTCCTTCAGCTGTTTGCATCACAATGATGACAAGGAGGGAGTAATTGTAAGGCATTTGCTGACCTGAGGTTTTCATTGATCTCCTCCTCACTCTATCCAGTGGTGGCTAGATGTACATTCACAAGGCATTTATCTCATATTATCACCAATTTGTATGTAATCAACTTCAGATTGTATCAGGAGTATACATTATCAACCCGCATACAGCACAGCAGTTATATCAGGCTGAATGTAAACTCACTGGTCACGCATTGCCAGGATTTGTTAGACTGTAGTCGAGGTTTCCTCCGGCACACCTTAGGAAACTGCCCTATAATTTTCGTCATGCAATTTGATAGTGACTTGCTGCAATATTCCACTTGGGTTGAGGGAGTGGCTGCAAACAGAACCATGAAAGTGGATTCTTGTGTTTTTTGTGCTGCCCAGAGTCAGAAAAGGGAATTTTGAGAAGACCAGAATCTACTTCACCGGAAATGTTACTCATTGCGAGCAAAGCATTGTGTTTTAATCGCACTGATGATCTTGGACCAGAATCTACCTCACCGGAAATGAATCCGAAGAAGAAAAGAAAAATGCAGCTTCGGCCAAATTACCAGCCAATAAATATCATAAGATTCCTGAATGCGTTAAATAATTAAAACCTATTCTACGGCCAGGACCTGCAATGAAATTTCCACAAAATACAGGTCCTAAATCTAGGCGACTTAAGAATAAATTAAACAAGAAATGCCTATACATGGAACATACATTCTCTACATGAAATAGCTGAGCGATTTCTTCTTTCTCGATCCACCTTCTCCATATAGATCATTCCATTGGAGGAGCTCGTTCATATTTGTGGACTCTGATGACACACTTGCACACACCTGCAATTATTAGAGTATTAACATGACTAATTCATAAATAAATTGAAATCCGATGACTAAATGACAATGCTAAGGTTGTTGTTCATGTTTGCAAGGATGGCATTTCTTTCTTCAATAAAATCCTAAACGCACCCCCACACATTAGGCAACAATCTCCGATACAAACTACAAACGCCTAGGAAAGAACAAAATCAATCTTTCAAGGAGAATCCACATGAGAATTAAATTAGTTTTCCAGGAGAGGCTGCGCCTGGACAAAAACATCACACATTAATCCCTGTGGTTTCAAGATGATTCTATTGGGCGTCATCACAAGGACAAAATGTCATGAACTAACTGCTAAATGTAGAAAATTACCAACCAATAATATATAGCATCTATGGGTTTTCTAGCCTCTCCATGGCGAAATGCATATGCGGGTTCTCACATGGGTCTTCCATTACATCGTTTATAAACTAGAGGGCTCTCATATCTGACTGTTCTCTTTCTGTAACAGCATCGCCATTTCCAAGTCAATTATTATCTTATCCTCCCTATTACTGCTGTTCTTTTTCATCATATTCTCCAACATAAAAAGGAATAATCAAAGATTAAATTTTAACAGATGGCTGGGTGGGGAACTTGAAAAAAAAAATGCTGCTCCAGGATGGAAAGGTCGGTTGATGATTAGAGTTGACCAGCCCAGATTCCCAGACCAAACCAGCTAGAGTAAGATATTTGGGCCAAATGGTGAATTAACAAACTTGAAACAAGTATAACATGCTACTCAGTCAACTCCCCAACCAATTAATGAAAATGTTCTGAATCATCATACCTGTTCATGTGCATATCTAAAATCCTCCATCTTAAGAGGACGGATGTCAGAACTGCTGTACAATGTGGGCAATGGACTATTCTCAGCCAATGCCAAAGTTCTTTCCTGAAATTTGTGCCCCTCAAAAGTCAATTGCACAGCTAATAAGTGTACAAAATTATGTACAAAAGTCGAATCACCACATGTATAGCATTTAAAAAAGCAAGCAAGATAGCAATTTAGAAATTTATCATGCCAGGTTTCCTCCCAAAATTTGTTTAAAAACATCAAAACAGCCGAATAAAAATGATAAACATGTTTCCATTCAGTACATTGGAATTTACAAGTCAACAAGCGAGTATATTTGGACTTCAAAGAAAACCCTTGATTCATTTAACTAAAATGTTTACTGGCAGCGTGACAAGTGCTCACATTACATACCCGCCTGTGCTAATGTTATTAGATGCCATACTTGCAGCAGCTATGCTAGAAGTTTCAAGAATGTATATACTAACATAAACCACATGGCAGTCATATCTAGCAGCCCCCCTCTCAGACAATTCCAGGAATGTAGTCTCCTAGGCTAACAACTTAACAGGAATATACATGAATGTGCTTATGAGCAATACTTGCATCAGAACACTGTGGACTAAAATGACTTCTAGGCATGAAATGATTCAGACATAAACCAAGTCCAAGGAGCCCTTAGCACAAGCACCGAGTAAGAAGGCTACCTTGGGGTACTTATGAGCAATACTTGTACTAAGATGATATCTAGGCATGAAATGTTTCATGGAATAAATATTCAATGTGGGGTTTCAATTAAATATGCGCGCGCACACAACATTGCAATTAAAGAACTAATGTGGCTTTCAATTACATAGGCTCTAGAATAGAGAACATCAGAATAATTCACATTAAACAAATAGCAATGTCAAGCAAACCTTCTTTTCCTTTTTTAAAATTTCTCGTATAGGACAATGTGCAGCAGTAACACAAAGATTCTGAAAAGAAAGGGGGGGGGGGGGAAAGATTAGACAGAAGTAATGAGAGAGAAATCAGATGCTAGCTAAATGGTGTGAAAGAACCTTTATATCGCTCCCAGAATAGCCATCAGTCATATTTGCAACTGCTTCTAAATCAACATCAGGTGCCAAATCTTCTTTGGCCAAGATAACCCTCAGGATTTTTTCTCTATTCGGTGCATCTGGCAAGTTAACCATTAATCTGCAAAACAGTTGCAGAAGAAAGTCAATGATGTTGCTATTTTGCCATTTTAAAGAAAAGGGTAAGATAAACATAAGATAGAGCACCTCCGGGGAAGTCTCCTAATAACAGCCTCATCAAGGTCAAAAGGTCTATTTGTGGCAGCAAGTACCAAGACTCGTTCTTTGTCTTTTGTACGCAGGCCATCCCAATTCACCATGAACTCATTCTTCATCTTACGCATAGCCTCATGCTCCCCTGGATTTTCACGTCTTCCCAACATGCTATCCACCTGAAAGAACATAGAAGCCAAGTGATTGAACAATCATTTCATACTGACTCAAATGCAGTTGATATTGTTGCTCTTATTATCATTATAACAATGATGGTATAGAATATAGCCTCTATGTATTTCATTAATTGCTTGTCATTGTGGTTTCACACTTGTGTCCTTAAATGTCAAGAAAGACATGTTTGAGAAGTTGGGGACTTTGAAAGACTATTAAAATGAGGGGAAAAAAAAAATTGGTGGGCAACAAGCAGATGAAGGCAAAAAAGAAACACTCTTTCTCAAACAATGCTGGTCGGAGGCCTTGCAATAAAAAAGCCATCTTAACATTTTTATACTGTTCATATATGATGTAGATTCAAATTTTAATTCTCATCATTCTAACTTAATTATTATGTTCCAGTTGTATGACCAGCAAATGCTTTGCATTATCAAATAGAAATTCTACAAGACTTGTAGGAAATTTAGCTTTTAACATTGCTGAAAAGAACAAAGACAAAAAAAGGAACCTCAAACGGAGACTATAATAAGGAAAAAAATGTGCCTGGACTATCACATTTGCGCTTGCCTATTGGCTGTGGCTTTGTCAGGGGGTCCGGGTTTGAAAATTAGCTATCAGAATGAGTGACAAGAAGATATATTGCACAAACCTCGTCAACAAAAACAACACTAGGAGCGATTTTACTAGCTAAAGAGAACACTGCCTTGACATACTTTTCGCCTTCTCCAAACCACTGCAATAAATATTGATGTTAACATTTCAATAAACAATAGCAATGCTTAAGTGAAAGCTCACAGAACATCAAATAGCACAACATATATGTACTCATATGTACCTTCGAAGTAATGCTCGACATAGATATATTTATAAAGTTTGCACCAGCCTCAGTTGCTACAGCCTTTGCCAGCATTGTTTTCCCAGTACCAGGAGGCCCAAACAGCAATATTCCCTTACAAGGCTGTACAAGGAATAACATCTTGTAAACATAAGAAAATAATACTTATTGGAGGGAAAAAAAAGCCTACATATTTTGCAATTAACCTTTGTCAGTTGTCCTTTGCAAAACAATTCCGGTCTTTGCAGAGGGAGCATAACCAGTTCCTTCAAGGTATCCTTCACATTTTCTAAGGCTCCAATGTCATCAAAGGAAACTCCAATGTCACTAGGAGGCATGACATCTGCAAGAAGTTTCTTCTCAAATTCATTCTCAGTGACCACATCCTGAAAGATGATCTTTTTGGTTAATATCATGATGGGGGGGAATCAGATAAACATCTGAACAGATATGGCCATCAATTTTACCTTCAGTGACTTCTTCAAGCTCTTGCTTTCATTTTGTACGCCATGTAGAACGCTCAATCCATACAAAATGCTGCAGCATATACATCAAAGGAAATGTTAATACAAGAAAAGAGTTGACATTTTATAGTTAATGATGGGAAAAAATGAGGAGAAAAACAAACCTTTCAGAAGATATAAGAATTTTGGAATCATTGACAGAGGCTTCAGAACAATGCATGAAGTGGTGACTCAAAGCCCATCCCACTACTTTCTCCACACCTATTTAAGTAAAATAATAGCACCAGTGAAATATTGCAGTTTAATGTTAATATCAATACCAAAAAAAAAGAGGCGGAGAAGATATGCAAGAGTTGAGTCAAGAACCCTTACTTTCAGTTGTAAGGGCTTGATCTTTAAGGCACACAGTTTCTAGGTCAGGGCAACACAAACCAACTCGGCTGAGAACCTACACACATCATGTACAAAGTAAATAACCACATAACAAACACAGAAACAAAAATCTATTTTCTAATTTCTCAAATTTAGAAAACCAAAAGAAACAAAACAGCATATACATGTAAAGTAAGAAATAAAGCAAGTTAAGTTTAGATCTTCAACCTGATCCATATAGATTGGATTGGAATAATACCTAGCTTCGAGAAAACTTGTGTATCTCAGCAAAAAAAAAATGGTCATTCTTCATGGCCAATCTAAAGCACAAAGTCTGACAAAGAAATTCTATGATGCTCAAGCTGTAACTACCAACACTTACAACATATGAGAGAGAGAGAGAGAGAGAGAGAGAGAAGGAGGAGAGAGAAACATGACAAAGGGAATTAAAAATAATTCTTGAGGAGAGAGATATTCTTATCACTTTTGGTGAACCCGGATGTGATTCTCTCTCCTTGTGTGTCTCTATCATATGTTGCAAGTGTTGCTAGTTACAGCTTGAGCACCATGAGGACCTAACTAGAAAAAAATTATTTCTTTTTCTGAGCGAGTACGAAACTGTATGCGTTTGGATGCCACGCACAAGTATAAAATGAATCATCATTTGACCACTTGCAGGGGCACATCAAAAGCAGTAAAACTGAAAAATTATCAGAGGACCAAACTAGAGCAAACAATGTTTGATTCTAAGCATGGAGGCATTTGTATGTGTTTGAATGCCATGGGTGAGAATAATGCTATTTCAACTGCATATGGGTTGACTACCGTACATATATTAGAGGAAATCCTTGCAAGACAGAAGCAACCGCCATTTAGGATGTAGGAAAATCGGTAGGAAAGTGGACATAACAGTTCACAATACAGAAGCAATTATACTTACTGAACGAAAGCTAAAAATGTTGGCTTGTGCTTTCAGAGTTTCAATATCACGCTCCAACTGCTGTTTCCAGTCCACAAGCAACGCTTCATCCTGCCAGGATGCTCAAAAAAGTTGGCTAAGGCATTCAAGGGTTGGAGAAAATGAAAAAAGCTTGACTAGATTATAAACTGAATGCAGGAACAATACCTGTGGCAACTGTACTGTTACTTTGTTTGGGAAAAGTCGTGAGAGCTGCTTCATTGCTTTGGGTGTTTCTTTGCTCCTATCACTCGGTCTTCCAAAGCTATCCTGAATTAGAGGCTATACTTGCATCATTTTAATTCTTCAGTGATGTGAAACGAATGTAAATGACACAAAACAACCAGTATGGAAGCTTTTGACTCTAATTACATATAAGAGGTATCAAAACTTTAATTTTTATTGTGGCCAGTGAACAAAAGAGCAAATGAGAATTGTCTATATAAGAGCTGTGTTAAGCACTCAGATATTTGATCACCTCACCATGGCACTCTTGGTCTGGTCATGCTATGGGTAGAAATTAAGCTTTATACCATGTGAAAAACTGCATCAGATGCAAGAGAATCATGCATAACAAATTTTACACTAAAAAGGATTAAAGGAAAATTGCATCCATGCGAGGATACTGAAGAGAGAGTAATCCATCCATACTAAAGAGACATGTAGGAGGCTGGCATGGATTCTTTTCTTGTCATTATGAGTCTTATTTAAGTTTTCCATGTCTTAAAGCTTATCGCATATCAACTTCTAGGGATACTTCATGGAAATGAATCATTTTTTGCAGTAAATGCTGATCATGAAAGCTATTTAATATGCAAAGTCAAAATCCACTAGCTTGACTAGTCTTTATAGCATTTTAAGTTTTTAAGTCAAATCATAAATATTGTGTTTACTAGAAGTTCAGATCTAATTGTTTGAATTCAAAACACTTATATATCTTGCTGTGCAATCTTTTACTATTATTTAGGTCCAAAAGGGAGCCTTCCCTTTTTTTCCTGCATTCAGAAGAATTCTTGCAGACACCCACAAAAGTCAACCATCATATCATCACCAATTAAGTCCTAATCTAATTCCTAAATTAGCCAAGGCATAAATATTAGTCACGTCTACATCTCCTAAAAGGGAGGATCTGCACAAATCTATCCTCTGCCAAAACTATCAAACTATATAAAAAAACATAACATCAAAATATGCTTGAACTGATCAATGCCGCAATAAAAGGTGGCAACAAACAACATATATGAGAGCAATCCAAATAAATCACTGGTAGACGCTTCCTCATTTAAGCCCTTTCTGATCCATAAAATCATTAAAAGCATAATTGTAAAATTTGCACCAGAAGGATATGCCTAACACAAGCCTGGATGATAACATGATTAATATTCATAACTATTATCAAGCTATATCTGTTTAAATACAGCTCATCACATACAATGACAACAAAGCCTTATTCCCATAATAGTTTATGCAAATTAATGAGTATCCCAGTAAACAAACACAGCTATTATTATAAGAGCATGTTAATTTAGTAAACTCTTATCTCTATATGCACACATGCCCCGCGAAAGAGGAAGAGAAAGACTAATAGCAAATCAGCCATCAACCATAATGCTTTTGAGAACACAAACATGGAGTAGAAAAAAAAATAGCTCATAACCATTATGGCAATGCTTTGCATACCGGAAAAGCAAGATCAAGTAATGCAGTGTGGTTGCCGCCAAACTTCGTAAATAGAAGACCACCAGCATGGGACTGTAACATAACAAGTCATAGAAAATGTAAATATATATTGTCAGGATATAGAAAAACTTAAAAGTATCAAAATAGCAAATATACAAATACAGGTACCAGAATATCTGCCAAAGGATTACCTTCTCCTTACGATTGTCAATCTGGGTATGGGAGCCCATTACGATAACTTTCTCTGGTAAATTATCAAGCTTACTCTTTAAGGAAGTGTATGCATCTTGATTTCCCACCACAGACTTCTCTAAGTCTTTCAAAAACAAGATTAGGGGGCCATTTTTACTTTCATTTAAAGCAACCTATAAAACATCAAAAAAATCAGCTTGGGGCCTTATATGAGAAGAAGAAGAAGAAAGCAGCAACAAACATTGCTCTAGTTAAAGTAGCAAGGACCTCAAAGAGCTCATTAATAGCAAGCCTGTCAACATCTTCTCCTCCAGAACTATCCAAACGAAGTGAATTAGCTGAGAGAAAAGAAGGCATTAGTGATATTGGATCATGTTCTGCTGCAAACAAACACCATCATCTAATTATCTAATAAATCAGTGACAGAGTCTAGATGGTTCAAGAATGCACCTGTACAAAAGAAACCATGATCCTCTTCACAACGACCGCCCAGGTCATTGCCTTCTGGGATGGATTGATCAAATCTAACGCCAATTTTATAGGAGTTGTTTCCTTCAAAAGCAAGGACCACCTTGCCTCGTAAGCCAATTGCCGGTTCCCTATCGAGAGAAAAAGTTCAAAACAAAACATAATTAATTTTTTTTTTTTTAACAAAAACTATGCATCTGGTTGAGTATATGGTATTCAGGAAGGCTGGGGATTTTTTTAATACAGTTCAAGGTACAGGCACTTGTAGCATATAATCAAGAAGCTTGGATTCAAGAGAGAATTAAAGTCCAGTGTACTTGGGAGAGATATAGCCATTAAATTGAAAGGAACCCAACAAATAATATGAAAATAGGACACCTTAAGAAAAGAAAGAGAAATACTTTAAAGGAGGCTGCAAAGAAGAAATTGCAGATGCCAAGGAGTTACCCACAAACTTTACTCTGTCACCTGCAATTTAACAAACTGTGAGTCAGGTAGCTATATAGGTATTAACTCTTTAAGGTTGTCTATGAAACAGCACCTAAAGGAAAATTAAAAAAAAAAAAAAATGCTGCTGTTATAAAAGCAAAAATGCCTGTTTTAAACGTGTAGTTTTTGGATGATGCAGTAGAAGTTTCCTGCTTTGGCCGGGCATGAGAACCAAATGTAGAGCAACCAGTTATGCCAGCCTCAACACTAGAAGCAGGTTTCTTAGTTAGTAATGCTGCCTGCATGGCTCTTTTGGCAAATGCGGAGACTCTTTCTGATTTTAAACTTTCTCTAGAAGAATCAGCTTCTTTGTGTATTGATCCCTGAAATTATTAGAAAGCAGAAATTAGAACGCCACAAAACATGCATATTTGGTGCTCCAAAAAAGCAACATAGCCTAATATGGATGGAAATTTGTGGGAGACATGGCCTAAGGAGCAGTCAAACATGCTCACATATGAAGAACAAAAAAGAAGATTCTGAAGATATCCAAAAAGCTTACACCAGGCAATTGAAGTGAATCCACAATTAGTAGTCTAGCACCAGCATCTTTGGCAAGTGCCTTTGTCAGAGTCTCTTGATATATTTCAGAGCCTACAGCAAAATTTCACAAGAACAGGAGCTAATAACGATGAACATACAAAATGAAGCAAAAATATATATCATAAAGCAAATAAGAGAGGGGCTACCTGCAGGACCAGATAGTAACATGCGTGGGGACACAGTAGGGAGATCGCAAGCAAACTTTGCAACTTTGGTGCCACATTTCAGATGGATGAATGCAGCACCTATCAAAACTTTCTTAGTTGTATCACTGTAAGAGGGCTCAGGGTCAGTAAAAGTACCATTTGGTCCAGCACAGCAAGACATGAGATAACAAAAAAAAAATTATGATTCCGTTATCAAGAGCTTGATTGAATTGGTGATTTTTGTGGAATTCAACTCAATTCATTGCCTTTTGCCAGTTCCTTAATCCATTAGTCAATCAGAGTATAATTGAATTGCAAAGGTGAATTCCATACATGTGCTCATCCTGCCTCTCTATAGCCTAAAAGAGGTTAGATCATGCCAAGAAACAGTAATATCAAGCTGTTTTTAGATTGGTTAGCACATGTTTTTGTCCTTATGTTTTAAGTCATAAATGACAGAGACATGTACAGCATGAATAATTTCCACACTGAAATGAATAGCATTCAACGATAAATATTTTACACTACTACTTGACAAATGAAAATGTGCACCTTAGATAATATGGGAAATTGTCAAATGAAACTTCAATCTCTTCAGGGTTTAGAATTCCTTTTTGTAAACTATTCTTAAACAACTGCCGTCTAGTGGACATTAGAACTGGTGGAGGATCAAGATCCTTGAGGATTTCTCTCCTTTCCCTCTCATCAAATATTTTATCAAATTCAGAAGATGAACCTGCAAGCATCCGCAACAATGGCTTTAACTCATAAGTTGAATTTGGAATCCTTCCAATAACTGCATTTGTACAAGCACCCAATCTCATGCTATCAGCATTAGCATTTTCATTGGCAGCATTAGAGGAAGGAACATCAGCTTTCTCGCTTGGGGAAACATCACTGGGATCATTATTGCTTGTACCATCCTTCATTTCAACATCTGGAACATGATCTTCGGACACTTCGCAGCCAGAAGGCAAGGTGGAAAAATCTGTATTTTGCTGCCCATCCTCACCAGTTTTGGCAGCAGGTGGAAGAGGATGTGACAAAGAAGCCAATATTGATGCGCCTGCATAATCTGAGGGGTCTCTAGACCTTGCCTCAATGTGAATCCCTTTTATAGGAGCACTCTGGGCTTCTAAGATGCTCACAGAAGGCATGCCTGGTGTGCCTAAGCTATTGCTTGTTAGCTGCTGAAATATCTAAAATTCCCATTGAGGAATTCAATGATCCTTAGATGAGGCGATGGACATTTAAGTCAAATAATATAAACATGCAAAATCTAGATAGGAATTTTCCTTCTATGCTTTCACAGAAACAGAACAGTAATACAAACAACAAAAATAATAATACAGAAAGCCACATAATTTTTCCAAAGGCAAAGTGAAGGAAAAGGATACATATGCATGTTTTCCAGAAGTAGTGAAAATCACTTCATCGCCTCCATTTAATGCTAAAGTTTCATTCTTTTGATAAAGTTTACCATTTACTTGGACTGCTCCCTTTCCCCCAGTGATCTCCAATAAGGCAATAGGCGCACCTCCACGCTGCAGGGTGATTATAAACAGATTACCAAAGAGGGGCCAGGGTTGGATAGTATGATGATGGAAAATGATGCAGTGTCTTACCTTGATGAATAATTTTTTGCTAATTAACAAGTAAAAAAATTAGAAATTAGACAGTGCAGAGAGTACTACCTCAATGTGCTTCAGTTTGCATAAAATAGTACTGATGGATGAATCATTAAGCCATAAATTGCATTGTCGGCTTTGACCAACAGTGAAAAGAGTGCTGTTTATCAGCTTGTGAGGGTTCTGCAATGAATAACACACTTAAAAGCATCAGAAACAATCACTTGTTCAGTTCCACAAAATATGGTAAAACATCAAGAGCAAATTTCAGAAATCTGCCTTTAGGACAAAAGAAGTAAACAAAATTCAGCACTAGCTTTCCAGTTATTGTCATGACTTGGAGAATGACAAATCTTCTGAAGCCCACTTTCCATTTCTTAACACCAAAACAGCAATCATGGCATAGGGGAATTAAAAAGAAAAAACAACATTTATCAGCATGCTCGACATGAATTTTTGTTTCAACAGCAGCTTATATACTTGAAAAGCAACTAAATGACCTAAATTATCTCCAAGATAACAAGAATATACGACAAACCTTACCAAACAGAGAGATGAACCACATAACTGAAATAAGAAAAAAATAATCCTGAAACTCCATTCCCTCCCCTTCTGAAATAAATTCTACCCAATTTTTCCTAGGTAACAAGCTGAAAATAAATAGACAATTTGAGACCCTCACTGGACAGCACTTGAAACCTCACACAACAAAGCTCCAATCAAATTTCCCCATATATTTTTCCAGACAGCAACACATACAGAAATGAACAAAACCTTTTTGTAGAGCACTCAAATACCCTGTGAGACATGGTCCCAAGTGCCTTAAAGTTTGACATTAACATCAATACAATGCCTTAATCAAACGCACACTCACAACCTGCACAAAATGCACGCAACCACAAAAGAAGCCACCAACTCACAAAAAAAAAAAAAAAAATTGCTCTTAAATTCACATTGATATAGTTAAGTCTGAATCATCTCAACTAAATTCACAAAATACTACCCTAAGAAATCCAAAGACTTGAAACATGATAAGTGCTGCCAAAGCAAAGGTTTGTTTATTAGGGAGTTGCCTGGCAATAAAGATCGAAATATTTCACCAACAAAATAATATCCAAGCAACAAGTTCAAAGTAGTGTCAACAATGTATTAAGAAACCCGTAGAGTGATGCCATCACATACTATAACAAACTTCCTCATAATAAGCTCCCTAAACATTGTAGAACAACTTGACTGTCTATAAAACCAAGGCAGGTGAGATTTTCACAACATGCAGACCCAGTGGGAAGCTAATAGCCTAGAATTATAAAAACAAAACTCCATGTGACAAACATGAAATCCAGTAGAACAACATCAAACTAAATTAAAAGCTTTAAATTTATCGTCTTTTGGTAATAAATAAACAGATTACTAAAATGAAACACCACACAATCATAAATAAACAGATCACAAACATGAATCACCACACAATCACCTGTGAACATTGGGACAGCAATTGGCCCCATGCAGCCTTGGCATTAGATTTTACTGATTTTGGTACTCGCTTCTTTGACTTGTTCAGCACTACTACACCCTTGGATTTCTCTCCATTGGCAGTGACTTCATCTAAAGTCAAAACAACTATTGAACATAAACAAAATAACACCAATCTGTTTTCAAAGAAAAAACAGAATAGAAACAAGATCGCACCTAAAGACACCAATTCCTCGGCTTGAGTCTCCTCGCCAGACTTCGTAGCCTGCAAATCTAATTCAGACCCGGAATCCTTTTCCTGACTTGTATTTTCTATCGGCAGTACCGGTGTCGGTACATCGCTGGTCGACGATGATACCTCAGATGCAGCAGCAGCAGCAGCAGCAGCCGCCTATGTTTTCAATCAGCAACCGACAATTCAAAAATTAAAATGCATATCACCGATTTCAAAAAAAAAAAATACAAATCTAAAACGGATATATAGACATGGAGAGAGGGGATACTTTGCATCTTTTAGAAGAGGGAGGAGGAGAAGAGGGAGGAAGAGAGCGTTTGGAGGAGGAGGAGGAGCTGCGTCTGGTTTCAACCATAGTATTGCTGTCGTTTTGCTTTCTGCTGCTTGGTCGTTTTGATTCAAGAGGTTTGGTTGCTCGCTTTGATTGAGAGAATCGACGGGGAGAGAGCTTAAAAGTTTTAAGAGAGATAATTTATGAAAACTTTTGTTTTTATATTTCAAAATTTTGGTGGCTATTAAATAAGAAAATTATTCTACATTCGATTTTTTAAAAAAGGAGGTTATGGTTAAAAAAAAAAAAAAAGCGGAGGAAAAGAACAGTCGACTGGTGAAATATAATATTTCGGGGGGTTTTGAAATTATTATTGTGATTATTTTTTATAGTGATTTTTATTTAAAATAATATTAAAATAATATGTTTTTATATTTTAAAAATTATTTTTAATATTAATATATTAAAATAATCTGAAAATACTAAAAAATATTAATTTAAAATAAAAAATTTATTTTAAAAAAAAAATTAAAACATAAAAAATAAACTAAAAATATAATAAATATAATTTAGTTCTTATTGTTTTAGTGAACTTATTAATTAATCCCTTTAGTTTACAAACACCCCACATTGAATCCTCATCTTATTAAAAAAATTCTAATTGGGGTAGTGAATTTAATATACACCTAAACATATTTAATTGTGGTTAATAATAATATAATTATTAATTTACCTTTCTAATAAAAAAACAATAAGCTTTATATTAGAGGGAATTTAGTTTTGTTTATAATATCCATTAGTTATTATAGAATTGATAAAACACTATTTAATCTTTTTAAAAATATATATATTAAGGATTATATTATTCTTAAAAGAGTTTTTAAAAGATTGACAAGGGGTAATTAAGTATTTGTATTTTAAATACGAATAATTTTAAAATTTTATTATTTTTAAAAGCAAAATTGTTAAAAAGATTTAGGAGTTATTCAATCTTTTTATATTTTTGAAACAAAGTGTAAAGACTGTATTATTTATAAAAGTAAAAATTGTCAACCTTGTATGTAGGGTTTTTTTTTGTTTTTTTGTATTTTCCAATTGGGTTTTTAACGATTAAGAAATTTGGCTGGGGTGATTTAATTTTTTACAGCCTGGTGAGAACAAAATTAAATGATGAATTCAATTTAATTTTATAAATGATTTGAAATCAATTGATAATTTATTACAATTCTTGTATTTAGAATAAAATACTAAATTATTTAATTGAATTTAATCATGTTGTTTGGAATATTTGTGAAAATAACTTGAATTAATAATTTTAATTATTTTACTCTTAAATCATTTCTTTTAGTTATATAAAAATATTATTTTTATTACAAGAACCCTTATATTTATAAATTTTCAACTACTATCATAACATTTTTAGCACCGTTGTATTAGTTAACAAATAAAAAAGCGTTTTTTTCACAATCCCTTAGTCTTAAAACATTAATCAAATGCTCAAAAGCTAATTACCTATGCAACCATTTTTGTGATGAAACTATCAAGTGAGGCATCTGTATGCATGACAAAAGTTTTTCTAGCCCTGTGTAATCCATAGTTTTTAAGACCTGGTATGGTTCAAAACCCGGGTTTCGGGTTTTGACCGAGTCGTTCCTGTTAATTTCTAAAAAAAATAAATTAAAATAACGTTATTTTAGTAAAAAAAAGATCAACAGGTTGCAACCGGATTTTTAACCGGGTCGCCGGGTCACACCAGGTTTTTTTTTTCCTTGTTTTTTTTCAACTCAATCCGGTTTCAATTTCAGATCAACCGTCAGGCCAAGCTAGATTTCAAAACTATGGTCTACTCTGCATAAAATTCTACTGGCTGGTAAAAGACAATAAATAACATGAAAGAATTATCTTAAGTCGTGGGTGATATTATACATGTGTGATGCAGCCACCAAATCTTAGGCCTTAAAAAAACTGGAGGAAAGACAAGGTTGCCATAGGAGGTTTTATTGTTTCTGGACTCTCAGAAGCACCCAGAAAAATTCCAATTTTTATTGAATAAACTACAATCCCCAACTCCATTACCTGGAACAACTTTCATCCAAGCACAAAACGTTGGTTCTGTTAGTTCATCATCAAAAAATTTCCAGGAAATTAGATTATGAGATGGATCTTACTCATGATATAATTCTGCGACAAATCAATTCAGACAGAGCCAAATCTTCGTTTGGGGAGGCAGAACCATGATCATGGGCATGTGTAAAAAATAGTGGAGGGCTTTTGTAAAAAATAGGGTTTGTGTTCTTAAGTTTATTTTTGAAATATTTGTTTTTATAGCAATTCTAAGGAGAATCACTGTAGCAAATAAAAGGGTGGGTAATTTTTTTGCAATTAAATTCTATTGGAAATTCAAATCAATACCCTTAAATAATTTATGAACAAAAAAATTGATGTAAACCTTAGAATTGAATTTAATTCTTAGGATTCCAAACAACCCACTAACAATAATTATTATTATTTAAAAAAAACTATCAACAGGTATGATGTACGTGCCAACAAGTTGGAGACTTGTATGGTACCCTATAATGGTCAAACACTGCATTTCTAGACAACATTTGAAGCACATTGCCTCTTTTTGTTGTGGCCGCATGCATACACAATGGAGTTGTGATAAGGTTCAAGTGAATCTTTTTTCTTCTTCTCCTTTTTTTTTTTATTTTTTCCTTGTTAAAATATAAAAGTATCCTTCTATTATTTTTTTTGTATATCTAATTGGGTCCTTATTCTTTTGATTTTTTTTATTTTGTTTTATTATTGGTTCTTTTCTTCAATTTCACCTCTCATCATTTGTTTTCATTTAATCTTGATTTCAAATTTCATCCTTATTTTTTTATTTATGTTTTTTTTCTTTTTCTAATTGAATTTTGTTTTCAATCTCATCTTTCAACATTTAATTTCAAATTATTTTTATATCAAATCTAGTCCCCATTATTTTTATTAATATTTTTTTGTTTTGGATTTTTATTGCATTTTTTTTTAATTTTATCCTTCAATATTTTATTAATTTAAAATTTTGTTGGGTTATTTTTAGGGTTTGCCTTCAATGGAGTTAGACTCAAGCTCATGACAAAGGTCATGAGTTTCAAAGGTTGACATGGGTTGATTTTGGTTTTTTTAGCTTCTTTTTTTTTTTTAATTTCTTCCTTCAATTTTTTATTTATTTGAAATTAATCTTCATGCTTTCTTTTTTTATTTTTCTTTCTGTAAAGTTATTTCAATCTTGTGCACAAGGTTGCGAGGTTAGTACGTTGACTCTGATCTTTTTTCTTTTTTCTTTTAATTAATGTTTTTTTTAATTTTTCCCTTTAATATTGAGTTATTTAATAATTAAGTTTCATGGTATTATTCAAATTGCTTTTGACAAGCTTCGTAGTTGCTTTCTATGTTTTTTTTTTTTTTAGTTTATTAATTGTCATTACATTTTTTTATCTATATTATTTAAATTATATGAGCTTATTAAACCCAATCTAGTCAATAACCCAAGTCCTAGATTTGTTTTTTTTGTTTTTTAGGAATGCTTGTATCGTCTTGGCAATTTTTTATTTTTTTTTTTGCTTTGAAAAACATCATTTTCTTACATAAAAAAATCAAGTCATCCCAAGACATATACGGGCCTCCATATAGTGTTTTCATGTTTGTTAATAACTTGATTCCTTCATTGATGGACCATGATTAAGATGTTGAGTTGTTACAAATTTAATTAGTTGCTTTATTTCCTTTGCTATGCTATTGGGTGGAATTGTTTTTAGAAAATGTCTGACCTTACTTTGTTGAGTAAAGCAAACACCTTTTAGTTTTCTTAAAAGAAATTTAATGTTGGTGTTGTGTCTTATGTTGAGGAAAAGATGCTTCGTTTGCTTGCCTAGTTTCTAGCATCCTAAATGGTTGGAAACTTAGCGGAAACTTAACAGAAACTCTTATTTAATTTTGTAGACCGAATGGCTCATTTTTCAATCAATTACTGATTTAAATACACATGAAAAACAATATAGACAACTCGATAGAACCCATTTGTGCCCTTAAAGTTTTCAAAAATTGACCAAAATATGAAAAATCAATCTAAGTCTCTAAATTTTCTCAAACTCCGATCTTCTTTTTCAATCAACACCATCAAACTCACCAAACTTGATCACTTTTATAGCTGAAATCACGACAAATTACTAATTTCTCTCTCTACCATCTACTTTCTATGTGTCTCTTTCTTCTCTCTTCGAGGGACCTAAAAACAAATAAAATAAACTTGTGAATCAAAATAAATATTGGCAAAAAAATTGGATTAGACTTGTTATTCTTTATCTTTTACAATTTAGTCCTTTTTGTTTTGATTTAGAGCTTCTTCCATAATTTTAATATTAATTCCATCTAATTAGGCAACTAAAGGATGTAATTGAAAGAAAGAAAAATTTAAAATGAGAGGAAAAAAAAAAAGACAGTTCATTCAATGTTGATATAAATAATAAAGCACCATAAAGAATTCAAGATTTTTAAGAGTTGTTAGTAATTTTTTATTATATTGCTCTTTTAGACTAGTTCAATTTCTCAGGCTTATCCTTTACAAGTGAATTTAGCCCATCCAAATCCAATAAAAGTATGCAGTATTCATTTCAAGCCACATCAAAAAACCAAATTTTGTATCTATTTTTCCATCTAAATGACTTTGTACTTTTGCAAACAAGTACAAAACTAGGTATTTCACCTTGTTATAATTCAACAATTCAACAAGAAAATGAAAATACAACATAAGCCCACCCAATGACAATAAGATAAAAGTATAAGATGACCTTGCAACTCCAAGATTATATTGCTTTCCCAAAAAATCATAAAATTTTAATAGTAACATCCAATTGTTCTAATCTAGTTTAATCTCAATCAAACCTATGTATGAAGATCAAATGATGTTTTGTTAGATTTAGACTATTCATGCCCTTTTAATATGTCAAATTGAAAAATAACATAATTGTAAATGACATTAAATTGAACAAGACTTAAAAAAATTTTAGGCCAGATCTAAATGATTTAAGCTTATTGAGATTAAAAATAGAGGGCATGGCTATTATAGTGGTCAACAATAGAGGTTAGAGGAAAAGATGAAGATTGTGAGGTTGGCGAATAGGATTTGTAATGTGTGGTGGTATTTATCAAGTTTGTTTCTGCAATCAAGCTTATAATGGAATATTGTTTGAAATTGATGCATGCATATGAGATCTTAAAGAACATTTAATGTTGCAAAAAAAGATTTGTTAATAGATTTATTTGTGTAATTTTTATTCCCCATCTTACAATTATTCTTAGGTATATTTCCTTAGAAGATGTAATTAATTAAATCAAAAGGATTACCAAGTGAAGTAAAAGAAAAAATAACTAGTGTGGTTTAGCCACTATGATGGCCATATTTTTTTATGAAGGGAAATTAACGATGGGAGAGAAAGTTTCAGTGGTTGAGTTTTTTTCTTAACTTTTAGATAATTTTATAATTTTAGCACTGTAATGACTTTTTAATCATTAAATATAATATAATGGTGTTACTGTAAATAATTCAAGTTTTTTGTTGACTTTTTTAATGTGTTAGAATGAGATTATAAAATGTTATGAATTTATAAATTCTATGATGTAAACTATAATTTTTAAAAAAAATAAAGAAAAGTGAAAATACAACTAAACTATAAGATGTAAAATAACACTTGTTATGCGACCCTAAAGTTGATGATTTAAGAGCATTCATGAATTAGTTTCCACTAGCCATGTGCATACACTCTACTACAACTTAGGCCCCGTTTATTTGTTGGAAAGTAGTTTTCTTTTGGAAAGTGAATTCCGATGTTTGGTAGTGTAATGGAAAATAAGTTAGAAAACACTTTCCAGTGTTTGGTTATGTCATGAAAAATGAGCTGGAAAATAACTTCTTAATATTTTATTTTTCTCAAGTTTATTAAAATAATGAGGAACAAATATTACAAATTAAAAAGTTGAATGGGAATAAAATTGAAAAAAAAATATAATTTCATAAATTATCTCAAATAAAATAAATAATAATCAAAATAATAGAGATCAAATCTAAAAAAATTATAAAAAAAATGAAAGATTAAGAAATTAAAATAATAATAATCAACATTTCATAAATTATTTCAAATAAAATAAGTAACAATCAAAAGAATGAGGATAAAATTTGATAGATAAAAATTTTCAATAAAAAAATGATAAGAAAAAAGCAAATAGCAATTATAAAAATAAGGACCAAAGTTAATATAAAAATAAAATTTTAAGAGATGAAATTGAAAAATAAATATTCAAAACAAAATATATATAGCAATCAAAAGTTTGAGGATTAAATTTGATATAATCAGCAAATAATAACATTTCTAAATTTTTCACAACTTCCGAAAAGTGTTTTCCCCTCAAATTTTTCAGGAAAACACTTTCCTGAAAACCAAGCTAAATTTTCCTTTTACTGGAAAATATTTTCCATTGACCAACTTTCATACTGGCAAACAAACACAAGAAAGTTTGAAAAGTGATTTCCTGAAAACCACTTTCCGGAAAACAAACACAGCTAAAGGGAAAACACTTTTCTGAAAACCAAGTCAAATTTTTCTTTAACTGAAATTGACTGGAAAGTGTTTTTCGTTGACTAAAAAGTGTTTTCAATTGACCGGAAAGTGTTTTCTGTTGACCAACTTTCTTAATAGCAAACAAACACAGGAAAGTTTGGAAAATGGTTTCTCGGAAATTACTTTCCGGGAAACAAACATGGCCTTAGACCAAAAGGTTTTTCAATGAATAAAATGTAGGTATTGGCAACATGTTTTCCACTATCATAACAAAATTAATTGTAAAATGTAAAGATGATGCATGTGTTTAATAAAATAAATCAAGAATTATATAGTTAAAAATATTAAAAGAGGTTTTAATAGCAACCAAAGATCGAGTCAGTAAATTGAAAAAAAAAATGCACAGTAAGATATTTGATCACGTCACATAAGGATCTATTCATTTTTTTTTAATTATATATCAATAAAATTGTTTCTGGTAAGGAAAGTAATAATTTCAACTCCATTCAAAAATAATTTTCTAGTATAATTCTTTATTTTCTTATCAATATATATTTTCAATAAGAATTTTTTTTTCTTGCATTCTTAATATAATAAAAATCAAAAGCAATTAGAATCAATAAAAAAATCTAGATGATTTTGAATAAGGATAAAAAAAAAAAAAACAAAGGTTTACTTTAATCAAAACATTGTTATCTTATTAATACACTTCTTCTTTTTTTTTGTATTTTTTTCACTAGAATAATTGTTTTAAAACAATTGCTTATCATAATCATAAATGAAAGTTTTAATAAAAAAAATACAGTTTAATATTTTTTTATGTGAATGTATTAGAAAAAAAAAAAAAAGAATGACATGCTACTTTGGTGTTGTAGTGGGAAATTTTTTGAAATCTATTCTTTTATTAATTATGTGATTATAAAAGAAATATTTGTAGAAAAACAACAAATAAAATCAAACAGGAAAAATGTATTTTTTTTTCAGACCTTTTTTAATGATTAGTGTAATGTTTCTCTTTTAACCATTTTTTTTTATATATATATATATATATAAAAAAAAAGCATAGTTCATTGAAAAAAGTAAAAAGAAATTCAATGAAAAATATTTACAAAAACTATAATGACTTGAACTTTATTTTCATAGAATATTCATAACTACGAACATGAAAAAAAAACATGTATAGGTTTGTTTAAAATTATCAATGAAATGATTGCTAACATCATAAAAAAATAGCAAAAATATCATTCAAAAATAAATGTTTAGTTGATTGATATTTAATGAAATAATATCTCAAATATAATTTTATTTATTAGACTTTCTTAAAAAATAATAATTATGAAGGGTTATACAAAATTTAAAGAATAAGTGGGTTTACATGGTGAAGCATGATGAAACCCTTCATGGGCATGATACAAAGCTAAACTTGTTATTAATATATTTGATTATAGAAAATCTATTGATTTTGATAAAAGGTTTTTTTTTTTAGCTATGAAAATGTGTTTTATTTATGCAGTTCCTAGCTTAGCAACTAGCTTGGATTTAAAAATTGAATATATAGACAAGAAAACTACCCTCTTATATGGTAATTTAGAGAAAGAGATTTACATAGAGCATTTAGAGGTTTTTAGGGTGAAAAGAAAAATAGATAATGTTTGTTTACAAAAAAAAGTCTATATGACTTGAAGTAGGTGCCTAAACAATGCTATAAGAAACTTGAGTAAGTTATTACAAAATAAGGTTAAGAGAAAACCACTTCTAATGTATTGTGTATTGGTGCAAAATATTTGTGATGATGGCTTTATTATCTGTTACTCTATATCGATGATATGTTCACCATTTATAAGAACCCTTTAATAATTAATAATATGAAATGACAGTTAAATCAATTATTCGCTATGAAAGACTAGGCTTTAACAAAACAAATTATTGATATTAGAATTTATAAATATAAAAAAGAGAAGAAGTTGTATATGTCACAAGAGCTTTTTATTAAAAAAATACTTCATAGATTTAATATAAATAAAGTTAAAACAATTAGCTCTCAACTTGCTACTCATGTAAAATTAAGCAGCAAGAAAAACCCTTCACCAAATATAAAGAAGAAATAATAGAAAGAGTTTGATATGCCTTAATAATATGAAATCTCAAGTATGCAATGATGTACATGAGGCCAAATATAGCTCATGTAATTGGTGTAGTCAGTTGATTCCTTTCAAATATAGGAAAAGAGTAATGGAATGTTGTCAAGTGAATTTTAAGGTATCTTCAATGCATTTTCAAGTTACAACTCAATTTTAAGAGTGGCAAACTAATGTTAGTTGGCTATACATATGCAAATATGATAAGAAATGTAGATACTCATAAATATTTTGAGTTATTTAATCATTTTCTCATGAAGAGTTATTTCTTAACAATTAAGGTTATAAAAATGTGTTACACTTTTTTAAGAGTTGATATGGATAAAAAAAGAAGAAGAAGAAGAAGAAGTTATTGATATAACTTGGTTTTCAACAACTATAATATGTGGTATTTCGTGTTAATTAAAGTGATATTCATATAGGCTAAAAACTTTACATTTCATTTAAGGCTGAAGCATATCAACATAAGGTACCATTGGATAAGAAAAGCTTTTAAAGACAAGTTGTTAAAACTTTAAAAAACTCACACTAATGTTAAAAAAAACCCTGGAAATGGAAAAGCTTGAGACCTTTTGCGTAATTTTTAAAATAGTGAATCCTCCCACCTAATTGAGAAGAGAGAGATTTGTTGGGCTAGGTTTTCCTCCTATTTGAATGATGACCAATGTATATTTAGATTGACTTATGTGGGACCATTAAGCCCACATAGAGATATGTGGGGTTTTAACCTACTTTGTTAGGTTTTTAAGCTTTATTTATCGTGTTTTATATAAAAATAAAAGATAAAGAGATTTGAAAAACTGCACCTCCTTGGAATAATATTTTAAAGATCCATCTATTCCGATCAAATACTTTGATAAAAGATGTCTAGAGTTTGTTTGAGCTAAAACTTTATAGGCACATTTGTGACATGAGCCTTTATAATCTAAACGATGAAGATTGGATTTGGATAACCTAGATAGTGTTTTTATCTGTGAATAGTACTTATACTTTATAGTGAGATCTTTATGGACTCCCTTGTGGATTTGTTTTGTTGCTAAAAATTTATTTTTAAGACTATATGCCACTAATTCTATATAGAAAAAATAATATCCTATTATTTGTTGATAATGGAGTTTTAGATTGTCTCAAGGTTTTTCCTCCAACATTAATGAAAGTTTTCATGTAAAAATTGTTTTATGTCTTTGTGTGTGTGGTTTTAGTTCAAATTGAATTATATTATACTTTATTTAAATATTTCCTAATAGCTTCACATCAATTCATGAGAAAATTGTTTTCATTGTTTTATGATTTTTTAGGTATCCTAGATGGGTATGGAATGTTTGTTAAGCTCCTATTATTTTCACCTAATGTTTGATTAAGTGTATATACTCGGAATCTACCTTGTTTGAGTAAGAAAGTAGTAACGTCATACTTGGATTGTGCAAGTGAAGATATTTCCATTAAAGAAGGAGTAATACTTAATGTGAAAAGAAGACTCACATATGAGAAAGAAATTTGTTGAGCTCCACATTTGAGTGGAGAATCCTGCATTAATTATAAAAAAAAAAGTTTGAGGTGCGTGCGTGTGTGTGTGTGTATGGACTTGTGACCATATAATCTATGCTTTTGGGTTGTAATGGGATCCAACCTTATATATAGGCCCGTACAGGTGCAGGCCCGGGTCTAGGCTCAATTGATTCCTTAATTTCTTAATGCAAATATTCCCATCAAGAAATAGGATTTATTTAAGCTCACACTTATGCCTATACGCTTAGAGTGTATAATAAAATTGACACCATTTTAACCAAAAAAACTAGACTAGTGGGTTTTGAGTTCATCTTATATATAAACACCTCACTTTTCTCATTTCATTTTAACTTGGATAGTAATCACTCAATTATGCATCCAACAAATAACATTGTTTTTAGTATAGGGATTGACCTGGAAAAAGGGCTTAGACCATTAGATCATCGAGTCAACCTACAAATCATCAGGTCAACCTAAATCAGTTATTTTTATTAAAATAACATTGTTTTATTTTTTTTTTTCTATTTAACCTGATCAAGTTTGGATCAGATTTAATCAAGTAAACCAATCACTAAACATCTAGTTAGGTCTACCAAGTTTTATCAAGTCAATATCTTTTCTGATTTGGTTTAAAATCCAACTTATATTAGGCTTTTAAGTCATAAGTTTTTTAGAATAATATATTAGACAAAGTTGGGTTGTTAACTTTATCCAACCTAACCTTTATTCATAACCCATGTTGGACACCACGTTAATTAAAAATCCTAAGCTTTTGATTTAAAATAGTAGGCAACCTAAATGCAGGTTGAAATGGCTCCCCTTTACATATCTCTTTGTATTTATGCAAATATACATGTAAACTAGTTTTCTTTTTCAATTCTATTTTACAATATGAAGTTTTTTGAATTGTACAAGGGTTTTATTATACTGAAAAAATATTTCTGAAGAGATCCATGTAAAGTATTTTTTTTAAAAAAATTATATTTTATACAAATCCTGATTTCGTACAACGTGTTTAACTTATTAATTCAATATATATCATATTATTTTGTCTTTTTTTAGATACTTTATTCAAAGATACAATTTTATATATTTATTTTAATAATTTTATTCTACTGATATCTTTATATGCTATGGAGTTTTATCTCATACTGTTTGATAAATCTTCACTTGGATCTTTACATTTACATATTTTCTCCCACATGCATTTTAATCCATATAATTAAAAAAAAAAACCAAAATAATATTTAGAGAACGTTTGGAAATGCGGTGCAAATCATTTTTTACAAAAACTCAATTTTTTTATTTATTTTACTAAAAATTAATTTTTTATGTGTATTTTGAATCGTTTTGATATGTTGATATCAAAAATATTTTTTTAAAAAAATAAAAAATATATCATTTTGATACATTTCAGCACGAAAAATATTTTAAAAAACAACCACAACTATACTCCCAAACAAATTTATAATTTGGTGGTTAAGCAATAGGCAAATTAATTTTATAGAGAGAAAAAAAATAGCATAGTTAAATCTTATTATCGACCCTACTTGTCACCGTTTTCTTTCTCAATTTGCACATTTTATTTTAATTTCTTGTAATGTGAAATAAGAGGGTTTCTCCGAACTGTAATCCCCTTAGAAAATAATGCGGTGTTAAAATATCCAATTCAATGAAAAAACAATGGCAAATTAAAGTTACTAACACTAAAATCGCCCCCAGTACATCAAATAAAATCAGTTAATATTGATGGACTCATCATCAATGCCGTTAAATAATGACACTTGTCAGTTGCTCGAAGTGTGCAATATTTTGATGATATACAAGTTGGTCCCTAGAATTTCTATTACAGTTCCTATATCTTATTTTTCATGGACTCAACTCCATTTATTTAATATAAAATACGAGGATTAAAAACACAATTAATGACTTATTTGTAAGAAAACTAAAACATAAGGATAAAAATATAATTTTTAAAATTCTTTAAGAATCAAAATATATATCAACAAAGTATTGCACATATTTTGTAATGGTTGTTGTGGTGATAAATTGTTACTTTTCATGTATTTTGTAATGGTTGTTGTGGTGATAAATTGTTATTTTTCATGCTATCGCTATAATTTAGATAAAAAAAATTAGAATATAAGAAAATATAAAACTTTTTAATATTATTATTAAACTCATTATAACGATTTAAACTTGTAAAATCTCGATTTAACTCTTTGTTTAGTTAAAATTTTAAATTAAATTATATGATAAATATCCCAGCATGATTTTTTAAACTAGGCAAGTCTAAGAAAAAACTCAAAAGAAAAAAAAAATAGGGTAGGTTCATCCTAGCTAGCATACTAAACTTGCGGTCTTTGTTATAGATTCCACTAGGTTAAATTAGTTTTTTAATTTATTACATGATAAAAAAATATGAAAATCCATTTATAATCGGGCAAATACTTAAATGATATAATAAAAAGCGATTGAATTGAAAGAAAAAAAAAACCATAATATCAATATAAACAAAAATCAATCGTGCTTGGACCCTATTTGTTTTTATATTTTAAAAGCACTTTTAAAAAAATTTTAAAATTTTATTTTTTTCTTTGCTTCAAATTAATATATTTTTGATGTTTTTAGATTATTTTGATACGTTAATATCAAAAAAAAAATTTTAATAAAAAAAATATTATTTTAATATATTTTTAAATAAAAAACATTTTAAAAAACAACTATAACTACATTTCCAAACAATTATACATGTGTGCCTACCTCTTATTTCATCTACCCCTACATTTTTATTTTATTTTTTTATTAAAAAAATAACATTTCTAATAGGGAATCGAACCCATAACATGCCACAAACCCACATGATAACAAACATGGGTTCAAAATCAATATGTTTTCAAATAATTTTAAAAATATATCAATCTAATTTACTATTTATATTAGCAATTAACCTATCATGTACCAAATAATTTTAAAAATATATCAATCTGATTAATATTCAAATAGCAATTAACATATCATGTAATCTACTGCATAAAATTTGTGAAAATAAAAAATAATACAGCCACCTTTTAGTAAAGGGATATTCTGGCCAAGCCCATTGTCAAATACCTTACAATTATTAAGTGTCTGTTTGGGAGTGTTTTTTAAAAATATTTCTAAAAAATTTTGAATTTTTTTTTGAATTAATATGTTTTTGATATTTTCAAATTATTTTAATGTTTTAATCTCAAAAATAATTTTTAAAAAATAAAAAAATATTATTAGTATACTTTTTTAAATAAAAATTATTTTAAAAAACAACAAGAACCACATTCCCAAACACACTTTAAATGTCATTTAAACTTAAAAAACAACAAGAAAATAGTACATCATCAGTAAGCCACGACCCCAGTGGCTGAGGCAACTGGCTCACCAATACTCTCATCAAACACCTTAGCAATTCTTTCAATTGGGATCAACGGCAGGTATAATGCTATCGTGTAACCCCCCTCTGCTGCAGAACCAACCACCTGGTTATACTTTTCAGACCAGAAAGCAGCTGTGGGGACTGCAATTTGAGCCACTTGAGGGAAGAGTGGAAGTCGATTCAGTGAGCGCCAAGCCGACACTGCATACTGCTCGGCGACTGGTTCATACTTGTAGTACAACTCCCTGGCCGTGGGCTCGTACTTGCTATACATCGTCTTCGTAATGTTCATCGCCGCACCCACCACGCCTGTGCGATGAATTTCATAGGCTACAGCTCGAGCTTGGATTGACACCCGCTTCAGTTGTGATGGGACTTGCCTGTCTAGCCCCCTCAAAGACTCGTCAATCTACATTCCAGGAGTCCAAATGAATATGATACTTCGTTTCGTACATACATCAATTTTATATATTTTAATGTATTAATATTTAAAATAAAAAAATATAATCTTATTAGATTTTCAAATAAAAATATTTTAAAAAACAGTAATAACACTAAGATATGAGAGAACCCATTATAACTTAATAGTAACTAGAATGGTAAATTCTTATAACTATCGAGATTAATTCAAATATTAGCACTTAAATCAAGAGATATAGATGACGGCAAATAGATTTGTAATTTCCAGTGAAACAGACCTTGTGATCGACGAATTTGAGAAGCTGGAAGGGGACCCCATAAAACTTGTCGCAGACCGGTCCAATAACGGTTCTGACGGTGTCCTCAACAGTTCGGACCCCCGGTTTTAGTGGACCTGAATTTTCCTTCGCATATCTATAGACGCTTGAAAAACATACCACCATGTAGATCGCCGCCATTTGAACGAAATCTAAATACTTCAGATTTTTCTCGTCACCTTCAACCTAATTGAAGGCATTCATCAATACACTATCAGCATATCACTATAATCTTAACCAAACACACACACACATATTAATGATTCTAGCTTTTGATAACAAAGATTGGGCTGCTTCGGATCAAAAGATACGTAGACAGGGAATCCCAAGGAGTGTTCTTAACAAAAATAAAATAAAAACCTCTGCAAAACCTCGCATCCAAATTAGCAATATCTTTGAAAATAAAAACGGAAAGAATTAAAGAGAGATCAAGTGGTACTGCGTAGATAAGTTGCGGTTACCATCTCTGCTGGCTGTTTGGGTTCTGATTCCGCCATTTCCTTGAGCAAACCCCTTAGGGTTACAAGACTTATGGAAGATTTGGATTTGTGGTGGAAAGGAATATAATAGCGTATCTGAGCGTTGCAACGGCTCCCCTTTTTATAGGGATTCTATTTCTTTTCTCCCATCACCTATAAATGCCATTATACAGGCAGCCTGTACTGTGTGGGTTGGGTATTTCCGATAATTGCAGCATATTGTTACATCAACTTTTTTATCATTTTTCAATTTAACAGTGAGTATTTAGGTTAATTTATATATAATTTGATTAATTTTATGGATTCTAAAATTAACGGTAATATAAATTTTCAGTGATCCCGAGATTTATAAAGCTTGAACTAGTAATATCTAAAAAATAAACTTAGAATCTGATCGGTTGAGCTATACCCTTTAAAATTATTTAATATACAATTCTTAGTTTCTTACATTCTGGTCATCAACTTTTTTATTGTGACAATCTTAATTATGTAATAAGAAGATCCTTACGTTTTTTCAAATTCTAATGCCACATCAACGAGTAATCATTTATCGAAAATTAAGAAATATTTTATGGTTAATTGAAGGTAATAAATTAATTGTTAAAATATTTGTAATATCATTATTTTAACTAAGTGAATTGATATCATGCAAAACTTATATGAAATAATTATTTTTTTTGTTATTTTATAATTTATTTTTTACAATTAGATAATACAATTTAATTAGTTTTCAAGTATTATGATAGATACTACTCGTCTTTATTAATGTTTAAAAAATATTTTATCATCAATTAGGAATAATAAATTAATTATTAATAAAATCACAATTAAAATACACATCTCAAACGAAAAGATTTCTGAAATTAGAATACTAGGATTCAGCAAAAAAAAATAATGAAAAATCAGTGTTGCTAATTTTCCCGTTATGATATGAATAATGGTGTATGCATCAAGTAAAAACAAGTAAATGTTGTTCATTAATAGTTTAAGATTATAGATTTGTTATTTTTTAAAATATTTTTTATTTAAAATATATTAAAATAATATTTTTTATTTTTAATATCTGTGTATCATAATAATTTTAAAAAATAAAAAAAATATTAATTTAAAATAAAAAAAATAATTTTTGTTTAAAATATTTTCAAAACATACAAATAAATAGGACAGCTTTTGACGAAGCGCAGGTTCAATACGTGTATTCTAATAGACACGTGGAGCGCAATGGTCAAGGCGGTGATCGTATAAGATTTTGTAGAAAACGTGGCATTATCCAGTGGCACAGTTCTCGATACATGTTTATTATTATTATTATTGTGATAGGAAGATATAATATTCTTCTGTGCATGGCGGTGGCGCGGATGAACTGGTGGCAATTTTCTTTTCAGATTGGTCTAGTTTTTCTCTCGAAAAGTCAGATACATGTAGTGTATGTAACAATTATGCTAATTTTTATTGTTGTAGTTTGAAAAAAAAATTAATTATTTTTAATTAGATTCTATATATTTTTAGATAAAATTATTGTTAAATAAAAATTAATTTTTAAAATTTTTGTTAGAATTAATAATAAAAGCGCTATAATTAAAAATAACTAAAAAGAATAAATGGTGATTTTATAATTTGAAATTAAATAAGAAGTATGTGATTATTAATAAATAAAAAATATAACTAGACAACATTAAGATTTAGATTTTATTAAATTAGATGCTATCTCATTAATAACATAATTTATTCGTTATGGTTCATGAATATCATGGCTTCGTGAATATGGCATGAAATCAATTAAAATATTATTAAAAATAAAATTTAGACGGTGATCAAAATTTACAAATGTGTGATTTTTCTAGGAGTTCCTTTAAATGTCGTTATATATTTATGAGTGTTCATGTTTTAATATTTATTTTTGATTTCTTAGTTGTCCTCCATTCTAGAAATCTAGCAAGTGATATCTTTTATCTTTTCATGGATCTAAAAGAATAGATAGTGATTTTATAATTTTAAATTAAATAATAGGTGTGTGATTATTAATAAATAAAAAATATAACGAAACAACATTAAAATCCTATTTTTATTAAACTAAATGCAATCTCATTAATAGCATAATTCATTCGTTATGGTTTATGATATTCATGGTTTTATAAACATGGCTTGAAATGAATTAAATTATTATTGGAAACAAATTTTAGATGGTGTTCAAAATTCACAAATGTGTGATTTTTCTAGGAACTCCTTCAAATGTTGTTATATATTAATGAGTATGCATGTTCTAATACTTATTCTTGATTTCTTATTTGTCCTCCACTCTAGAAATTTAGCAAGTGATATCTTTCATCTTTACATGGATTTAAAAGTTTATACTCATTTGAATATCAAAACATCTATGAAATAATATTTTTCTATGACAATAAGTAATGGATTTGTAAGTTATGTTTTTTAAAAAAAGATTATCTAGAAAAATAATTAAAATAAAATTATTGTTCTTGTCGTTATCGTCATCATCATCGTTATCGTTATCAACACCATCATCATAATTAATAGAATCAATTATACAATTCATCATATTATTATGATTTTTTAAAAAAATTATCATCGAATAAATCATTAAATCATTCGAGTTTCATATCTATAATTAGTGAAAAAAAAAAGCTAACTATTATCATCAACCAAGTTTATTGACTAAAAAAATTAAAAGTATGATATTTTGTGATATTAGAAACCATGTTCCCCCGATGTTCATGTACTAAACTATGCTTGTATATTCACCATTGAAAACTTAAATTGGCCAAGCTCAACCACTATGATTTAAGAGCACATTTTTTAGGCAGAGTTTGAACAAATTTCGTTTACTGTTCAGATTATTCCTCATTGCAGCATGTGCCAATTCGTTGCAGACGAGTTAGTCAGGGTGTCTTAGAGAGTGCAGATATACATATCTGATTTAGAGCATTTTTGCAAGCTTTCGACCCAATCGCTTACTTACATCTGATCAGCATAAATCATTACTTTCAAATGAAATCGATGTGACTAGATAAGGGGATTCCATGAACAGCATATTATTTCGGCACATTATGTGATTAATAAAAAAAAAATCATGAAAAATATAGCTCAACTAGTTAAGTATTGAATTTATTTTTTAAAAATTATCAATTCGAATACCATAAATGTCAAAATTACTAGAAATTTATATAATTATTAATTTTAAAATCTCAAAAAATTAGTTGAAATGGGAATATACTAGCTCGAACACCTACAATTACCAAATAAAAAAATATATATAAGTCACATTTTATTTTAACAGTAAAAAAAAAAAAGAGAGAAGCATGTTATGTTGACATTTAGTAAAGAACAAGATAAGCCATAGAATAATCCTGAAAGATATAACTCAACTGATTAATTAATAAACTCTAGATTTGTTCTACAAAAATTACTAGTTCAAATCTTATAAATTTTAGAATCACTAAAACTTATATAATTATTAATTTCAAAGCTCGTATAATTAATTAAAATATACATAAGCTGGGCTCTACATCCATATTCATTAACATATAGAGTTGAGAATATTCTAAGCTGATCTACTTTTAATTAGCTAAAAATAAAGCACATCTACTTTAATTACAGCTAAATACTCCATATCGATCTTATCAATGGTAAACTAAGAAAATGTTTTAGTTTGGATTATTTTTATAATAATGTACACAGAAATACCATGTTGGAATTCGAAGGAAGCTCGCCGCACTCAGAAGATCAACACAGGCACAAAGCAATCTGCCTCTCCTGTTGCAAAGCTTAACAGTTTTAAGAAATTTCTAGAGTTAAATTCAAAGTTTATAAAGTTGTTCGAACCCTAAACAGATAAAAATACCAAAATACTTGTTTTGATAAATGTCATTATAATCCATTACTTAGCTTCAAAAAATGAAAATTAAATAGCAAATGTTTTGTAGGGAAAAAAAAAATTTAAATCATTTTTTTTATGTTTTTTAAATTATTTTAATGTATTAATATCAAAAATATTTTTTAAAAAATAAAAATATATATTATTTTAATATATTTTTTAAACAAAAACATTTGAAAAAATAATCATAACAATCTTAAACACGCATATTCAATTAGCAGGTTAGATTCTTCCTAATTAAATTTTTTAAGTTGAAATGTTCAAAGGAAAGTAATCAATGCTTATAAGATTTCGAATATTTTTAGAAGTAATGAAAAGTTCCACTGTACGATAAATAAGAGTAAAAAAAATAAAAATTTATCGTTCCATGATACCTTCGTCAGTGACGAACATAATAGGAACGTTCAAGGCATTGTCTACGTGGCTCTTGTTGAGCTCTCCTCAGGGGTTGTACAGTTGTGAGAACATTTCAGCCACAAGATTTCTCTCTTAACCGTCGAAACTTCAAATTAATTCATTTCTGTATATCTTATCATGTATAACAAAATAGTATAGACATAGCTTAAATTTATACCTGATATTTATCATTCTAAAAAAAATATTATTTATCATGAGAAAATAATAGCAATTAACATGACAGATGATTCCAAAAAAAAAAAAAAATAGTCCTGTTGTGTTTAAGAGCAAAGTACAAGTTAATTTATCATGTAAGTTAATAATGTAGGGATATATTATATATGAGGAATTTTAATTTTTTCCATCCAAGTTCAAAAATTAAATAGATCCAATATATAAAATGTAATTTCTTTTTTTTTAAAAAAAAAAAACAAACTATAGAAGACCATGGATGTATTTAACCCTAAAAACTTATAATATAAGAAAATACATCCATAATATAGTTGTGTTTATCTTCCCTATTAAGAATGATTTAAAATCATACAAGTAAAGCATAGTAGCGACAACTAGGATAATATTTGATTATTGTTTCGTAATTAAAAAAATAAAAAAAATAAAAACATAAATATATTTAGTTTAAGAGATAGAAATATAAAAATAAATATATCACCAAAACAATTTTAAAGTGAATTTATATATTTTTAAAATATAAAGTGCAGATGGAGCATGTATTTAGATATAATATTTATTATTATTTTTTATTTTTAAAATATCATTGTAAAAAAAATTTTAATTCCATAATTTCACAACTAAGACATATAAAGATAAAAGTCTATATTATCATAATTTTAAAATCCGACCTGAAAGTTGACCTGGGATAAAACTCGAGTCACTAATTAGGATGGTCAACTCAAATTAACCTAAAAAAGATTTTTTCACGAAAAAAGTCAATAAGCTTTTTATCTATATTTTGATCAAATTTTATCTTGAATTGACCAGGTTGCATGTCAACTCAAGTTCTTGACCCTCTATATTTTTTTAAACCTAGGTTTGTCTAGGTCTTGGGTCAATAAGATTTCGGGAAAATTTGTTAGACCGGTCTAAATTTTATAATTAGAATCTATACTATTATTAATTTCAACAATCAATATAAATTAAAGTAAATAAAAAATCATATATAATTATTTTAAAAATATACATATAATTTTAAAATTTATATGTTAAAGGTAAAATAAACTTTTAAAATAATTACAAAAAACCTCATATACTTTAGTCGGTTTTTTTATTTTCAATTTAAAATTTAAAAAATTACAATTTTCCTCATGAATTTTATATACACATTAACATTTTACATCATAAAAAAAATCAACAAAAAATATCTAATTATTTATAGGTTTGTTATTATATTTATTTTAATGACTAAGAAATATAAAAGTAATAAAATTTTCATTTATAATTTATAATTATAACACTGCCATGCATACTTCTATGAATAAAAATTTCTTTTTAGATATTTCATCAAATAATTTTTGAGCATTATCGATTTTTTTTTTCCTACAATATTTGAAAAAAAAAGGAACCAAAGAACTCATAATAGTCTGTAATATTCTTGCATCCAAATTTAATTTTTACCATTTTAAAAATAAAATTCACGAGAGTACGAGACAAATCAGCAAAATGAACACGTATTCTTTTCCATGAATACCCGAGTACTGTTCTCGCCGCCATTTGCAAGAACTCACAGATAATGAAGCAGGAAGATTCATCATGAAGATCTGCACATGCATGTCTCAGATATTCAATTTTAAAAAAAAGGCAATAATAACAAGAGATAAAGATCTAATTGCACAAGCTTTACCTTTAGGAATGTATTAAGTATTTTGCCTTCTCAGTTGCTCAAAAATAAAAAAGGGAATAAGTTGCAAACGTTATATCAACATGACATATAATCAAAAACTAAGGTCTTCAATCGTGTGGTCAATCGTGTGATTTATTCCGTTTCCATTCCGGGTTCGATTCTCTATGTGTATGTCTGTCACCCCCGCGGTGCCTTACATGCTCACTGGGCTTGCAGGATGTTCAGTGAGGCCGGGGATTAATCGTGGTACGCGTAAGCTGGCCCGGACACCCCGGGTTACCAAAAAAAAAAACTAAGGTCTTCAAATATTGTGGAAGATCTTAAACATGACATATAATCTTAGTTTGCTTCTATTTAGTAAGCTTGTCTTGATTATGGTTTGTACAAGAGAGTTTGTTCCCTTTTGCCTTCTAACCAGCAAGCTTGTCTTGCTTTTGTTTTAGAAAAGGGACTTCGTTCCCTTTTCCTTGTATTGCTGGTCTCCAGCTTCTTTTTGATCTATACAATTTTTAAATTTGATCAAAAAAAAAAACTAAGGTCTAGTGGTGGAAGGGGCTTGTTCCTTTCCACCTCACCAGGGTTCAAACCTCACCGTGCACGCCTGTCACCCCCGCGGTGCCTTACATGCTTACTGGGTTTGCAGGATGTTTAGTGGGCCGTGAAATTAGTCGTGGTGCGCGCAAGCTGGCCCGGACACCCACGTAAATCAAAAAAAAAAAAACTAAACAAACTAACCCTATAAATATAATTTAACTAGTAAAATTTCAGATTTATTTTTTAAAAATTATTAGTTCTAGTCATATAAATCTCAGACCACTAAAAACTTACCTGATTGTTAATTTCAGGATCCGTAAAATTAATCATTATACGTATAAATTGATCCGGACATTCACAATAATCTAAAAATAAAAATAACTAAACAAACTACTGAAAGCAGAAACAGAGAAGAAGAAATGGATTTAGCACCAAGTGCCCAATTTTATGGCCTTTTTTAAGTACTCAGATTTGTTACAATTTGCAGCAGGCAAATCTGCAATAAGCGACCTGAACAAACAATTAACTTTTAACCCAAAAATACTATGATATTCAAAACATAAGATTTGACAGCGGGGTTGAGGCTGTGTAAATGACAGTTCTCCAAAGAGTTTCATCAATGATTGATGGAGACTTAATTATAGCCCTACCCTTTGCACAGATGCTTCCAACTCCAACAGGCATTCCCCACGGATGCTCAACATGAAGTAAAATACAGAGTATTTATTAGAGACGGGAATCAAGGCAGTGAGGGAGAGAGGACGCTCTTCTACCCCCATCCCCTTGAAAAGCTTTTAACCTCAGTATCCCTCTTCAATTTAAATTTAAAATTATTTTAAATTTTCACATCTGCTTGCATCGGAGCGAACCCTGCAATAAAAATCCACGTGATTTTTTTTATGTCTAATTTTCAATAAATAAAATCAAGTGTATTATTCTCATTCTCTCTGGGAATCGAAAGAAACACACGCACACAAATATATACATGCGTGATAATCTTCTGAGAATAATAGATTTCAGAATTTTATACTAATATAATGCAGGATCAAGTACACACCCAACATAAAATGAAAAGGACGACGATTGCTAACAAAGGATCAAGTTCTATGGTACTAAACTACAAATACATAGGAGCACTGGTGTCCTGTTAACTCTTCAAAGGAAAAGTAGCTTAAGATTTACAAAGGCTAAAAACGAAGCCCGTGCCAAACAAGGCATAACCAGATTGCCTGCAATGGGATTCACCACTTTGAACTGTCGAGAACACCCAACAAGAGCCCCAAACGTAGCTAAACAAACAAGTAACCCCACCCACGGCGCTGACATCCGAAACACAATCGGGTCCCAAGCCAAACTCAAGCCGAGCTGAGTCAAGTAAAGATAGAGGGCAGTCGGGTTCCGATGGAATCCGCCTTCAGCCCAAACAAGCCAAGCCGAGAGACCCATCAAGAAACTCGAAGTCACGCAGGTCATATGTAGCGCCCACAAAGGTGGGAACCAGAAGGGCTTTGATAGACTCCTGCTACTACTTGTACCGTAGCCTTTGGTTGAGCCAAAGAAATACACGTTACAGAGAGCCAAGGAAAGAGGGAGCGCAACAGCTATGGCTAATGATCTAAAACCGCGTTGGGCCATGGCCACTCTTTTTTCACGCCTGAATCTCACATTCTTGCTGTTGTTTTTGCCCGCGATGGTGTTGGGTTCGTCGACTGTGTCTCTTGTACGCTGTTTAACGTTCTGGGAGTCCATATTGGATTAGAAAGAGACGACAGAGAGATGTTGTGGGGAGAATGTAAGGTACTGAGGCTGTTTTTAAGAAGAAGCTCGATGTGTTTTGGGTTGGGGTAGGAAGATAAGTAGTCACACGTGGGCGCAGGGGATGGAAAGAAGTGGACAAGAAGGGTCACACGTGGATGACAGAAGGCACCGAGAGATTTGGTCTTCCATGCATGGATTAATTAAGATTAGACAGCTCCTTGCTGATGCTGTTAATGGGGGCGGAGAGTGGTCGTCTTCTTGGTAAGCTTACAGTGATGACACGTGCCTATATCGGTTTGGAACATCTTCGTTAGCTGCCTGGATAAGATCAGTACTGGTTGCATCAGTCGTTATCCTGAGGCTCCATTTTGTTGATCCGACAACCAGCATGTTTGAAAGAACAATTGGTTGGAAAGATGTGAGATGGACGGTTATGGAAGCCTAATGAAAATAAATAAAACAGGACATCGAATGTACAGTACGTAGCATCCTCTTAAAAATAAATAAGATAAAATGAGCTTTCATTTGCTAATTACATATGTGACCCTATATATCTAATCTCAAATAGATGGATCATGGATTAGTTATGGAAGCCTAATGAAATTTTTAAATATCCTACTACAACAAAAATACAGAGTAATGATGTGAGATGGGATGTCAACGAACTATTTTTTAATTTTCACTTCAGTATTATTGCAATTAGTTTCAAGTGTGGCTATTTTTACGTGATCAAAACCATCCGTTATACATACATACATACATATATATATATATATATTTATGAAACCTTCAAATTTATTTATAATTTATACAGTTGATTATTTAAAATCAATTATATCCTTTTTTTATTATAATGAATGCGTGAATTGATTTTTCTTTTTATCATTTGAGTTAATTGTCTTGTGAAATTGATAGTTATAAATAATTTCATATTACTTTTTAATACAGTATGAATATCCAGTAACTTAACTCAGTAATTAACAGTTGCTGAATGAAAGTAAAATAATCGATCACATACACTTCATCTGCAAAGCTACTGACCGGATATTGTAAAAATTAAGATTAGTGTATTACTGTAAAGTAAATTACTGTGAGTACGGATTGTATTATTGGGTATTGTAGTGTGAATTACTGTAACTATGAGTGATTTTGTAAGGTTGCAGACCTTAGGGTCCTGGTTGCACACGTGTTCCCTTGGATTTTCAAATCCCGCGACAAAGAATAACAAATTTATTTGGTGGAGCATAATAAAATTACAAACCACAAGTGCTGGCTGCAAATCCAGGTAAGCAGGTCTGCAGACTTGCCCGCCGATATCTCATCTGACTTGCACCCAGGTTCTGCAAACCCCTTAGGGATTGGAAACCCATGCAGTTGAGTCTGCAAACATTGTAAAGAAAAAAAAAATTATTATTATTATTATCGTTAATAATGAATATATTTTTTTCAAAAAAATTATCATTATAAAAACTTTGCCCAAACAAGTTTAATAGTATTATTAATATGATATATATTATTATTTTTATTATAATTAAAAGTATCGATATTAAAAATATTATTATTGTGATATAAATATTATTATAATTTAAAGTATTGATATTAAAAATATTATTATTGTGATATAAATATTATTATTTTTATTATAATTAATATTAAAAATATTGTTATTTTTATTATAAATATTATAATTTTTATTATAATTAATATTATTCATATAATAATTAATAAATTTATAGAAAATATTATAAATATTGAAAAGCAAAAATAGATTTGATTTGTAGGGTAAAAATTAAGAATTTAATATTACTATTATTGCTGCTGTTATCATCATTAGTAAATTTTTTTTAAAAAAATTATTATTGCTATCGAAGAAAAACCATAAATTGTTTTTTAAAAGATTGAAAAATATAAGAACTTCGATACAGACACCTGACGTTAGGTTAGAATTATGCACCTGGCCACGGTCTCGGGCTACAGACATCTGGCGTTGGGTCTGCCCAACCCTGGGTAATAGGAACTAGTTTGCACGCCTGACTGCAGACCCAGATGAGCTAGTTTTCAGGCCAACGTTATAACAGTCCAGCTCAACATGCTAAATATTGTCCGCTTTGGGTCTCTCAGTCCACCCAAATCCAGGGCTTCCACCCAGGTCCCCCTCACAAGTTTGTTCTTGGCAGCCACGCATGACCCCAAAACACGTCTTACTAGTCAAAGTAAGCATGCACTTATAAGGCTCTGGCTCTGGACACTCGCTTTTGATGCGGGATCTTATAAACGTGTCTGACTACAAACACAAGTGAGGGGGTTGCAAGCCCATGCCTCAAGGTCTGCAGACCTGCGCGTAGGGGCTGCATCCCTAGGCTGTGGTCACAAACCATCACGAGCGGGTTGTAGAATTGCGCGCTTGGATACACACCCGCCCGCTGAGTCCATTCTGACATACACTGGGTTCTGCAACAAGTCTACCTACCCTGGACTTGGTCCCCTACCAAGTCTAGGGTACACGTGGACTTGGCAGGCGGGTGTGCATACTCGAGCATTTAGGGTTTGCAGAACCACGTGTTGGATCTTGTTTCAAGACCTAATTTTATTAGATCCGGTGTCAAGACCCAAGGTTCTTGAGTTTTAGGTTTCTAAATTTAATTATTTGTATTATAAATATAATTATTTTTTATTATAATTAAAAGTATTAATATAAAAAATATTATTATTTGTCTTATAAATAATATTATTTTTGTTATAATTAATATTATCAATATTAAAAATACTATTATTTGTATTATAAATATTATTATTTTTATTATAGTTAAAATCATTAATATAATATTATTAAATTTGAAAAAAAATATTATTAATATAGAAAAACAAAAATAGATTTCATTTGAAGGGTAAAATTAAAAATTATCATCATCATCATTAATAAATTTGAAAAAAAAATTATTGCTATCGAAGAAAAATCATAAATTTGATTTGAAGAAATTAAAAACTATAAGAACTTATGTCATACGAGTTTAATATTATTATTAATATTAGAAATATTATTATATTCATTAATATTATTAAATTTGAAATAAATATTATTAGTATTGAAAAAAAAACATAAAAGATTTAAAGGGCGAAATTGATCAATTATTATTGTTGTTATTAACTTGGGTTAGGGATCACTTTCTAGACCCAAAAAACTTGGGGTTGGAAAGAGTGTCAAACCCAAGTTACTTGGGTGTGGCATGATCGCATACCCAAATCCCTTGAGTATTGTAGCCCCACCTGACTCAATTCTCTTGAGTTTTGCGTTGGGATCTAATTCTCTTGGATGTGGTTTCAGGACCCAAGGCTAATAGATCCTGCGGAAGATCCAAGGCTGACGGGCCATACATCAGGACCCTTTTTTTTTTTTGGGTCCTGCATTAAGACCTAAAGCTAATGAGTCCTATTTCAGGACCTAAATTTCTTGGGTCTGGGTTGAGAATCCAAGGCTAATGGGTCATGTGTCATGACCCATTTCTTTTGGTTCCAGCGTTAGGACCCAAGGTTCTTGGGTTTTAAGTTTCTAAATATAATTATTTGTGTTATAAATATTATTATTTTTATTATAATTAATATTATTCATAAAATAGTTAATAAAATTGAAAAAAATTATTATTAATATTTAAAAAAATCATAGATTTGATTTGAAGGGTAAAATAAAAAAATATTATTATCATCATCATCATCATCATCATCAATAATAAATTTGAAAAATTATTATTGCTATTGAAGAAAAACCATATATTTGTTTTGAAGGGATTAAAAACTATAAGAACTTGAGTTAAACGAGTTTAAGATTATTAAATTTGAAATAAATATTATTAGTATTGAAAAAAAAACATAGAAATGATTTAAAGGGCAAAATCAATTATTATTATTATTATTATTAACTTAGGTTAGACATCATTTTCTAGACCCAATAAACATGGAGTTAGAAAGAGACGCCTCAACCAAGTTGTTTAGGTGTGGCATGAGCGTAGACCCAAATTCTTTGGGTTTTGCAGCCTCGCCTGACTCAAGACTATGGATCCTATATCAAGATCCAATTCTCATGGGTTTTGCGTGAAGATCCAAATATCTTGGGCTAGTCATCTAATAGATCCTAACACTGGACCCAAGGCTAATGGGTCTACCGTTTGGATCCAATTCTCTTGGGTGTTGCATTATGATCAAATTCTTTTAGGTCCGACATATAGATCTAAGGCTAATAAATCCTGGCGTCAGGACCCAAGCTTAATAGGTCCTGTGCCAGGACTCATTTTTTTGGGTCTGTGTTAGAACCCAATTCTCTTGAATCTTAGATTTTTATGAAAACAAAAAGTGAGCCCACAGTGTAACGCAGGCCACCTAACTGATAAAACAATTAAAATAACATTCATTGTCACTGTTTAAAAATTATTGTATATAAACTTAAAATTTATTGTTCATTTACAACGTGTTTTTGCTATTTTTTATATTCTAATCCTTATATTTTGGAAAGTTTAAAATTCATCCATGTAGTTTATTTTCTTAACATTTTAGTTTTTGAATATTTAGAAATGAAAGGGAAAATTATCAAAAGAAGATGAGAAGAGAAAAAAAATACGGATGACCTTATTTCTATGATGAAAGACAATAATTTTGGTGTATAAGAGTTCATTTTCATAAGGGTTGTTTCATGGAAGTGGTTTTGAGTTTTTACTCGTACAAAAAAAAAAAAAAAAGATATTGGTTTGGAAAATTTTTCTCAAGGTATTTTGAGGGTAGTTAATTGGGTTATTGAGATTTTTATAATATTTTTAAATGAAAATTAATGAAAAATTAAAAATTTAATATCTACATGGAACCTTGATGTTTTTTGCCACCAAGATTCACCTGTGCTGGCCTAGAATTTAAAACAAATAACGTGTTATTGCTTGTAACTAAAAAAGGAAGAAGGTGGATGATGTTTTTCTATTTATTTTTTAATTGGCACATGAGCTTCTTTTTTTTAAAAGGTCAGCCACACGAGCATGACCTTCCATTGTTTAGAGCACCTGACTTTTCACGTTTTTTTATTTAACTGTTTTTTAATTTAATTTTAGAATAAAATGCTTTTTAATTAAGACTATTACAGTGAAATTTAAAAACTATCCAATTATGCCTTAATTTTGAAATAAGATTTAAATTTTTATTGTGATATTATCAATTAATTTATAAATTTTCTTATATAAATTTAATATGCATAGTCTTTTTTTTTAAATGGTCTTGAATATTTAACGAGAATAACTTTTATATAATCTTTTTTAAATTAATCATTCATCATAATTATGACATGTTTTTTTTTATTATTGAATTTCCTTTTTATATAATGCTAAGTTTTTATTTAAAAAATCATTGTTCTAATAAAAGAACATGAAAAAGTATGAAAACAGGAGGACGGTTTTGGTTGAAGAAATATACGTTCCTTTTGCATTGACTTAAATCATTTGAATTCTTGCAAATGTTTTATTTTTATTATGTTAGTTTCTTATTCAATAAATCATGCTACATAAAAATCACGTGGTTTTTTTCAAGAACAAAAAATGCACTAATAAAAAAAAAACTTCACAATTTTTTTTTATAATTTAAATCATTTGAATTCTTAAAAATTACCACATAATTAAAAAATAGATTTTAAAAATTATTTTGCAATAATACGAGAATATTATTTATTTTGCGTTTGAAAAACATTTTTTTAAAAAAATTGAATTTTTTTATTCAACTTAATATTTTTTTAGTGTTTTTATATAATTTTGAAGCATTGATTTTAAAAAAAATTATTATTTAAATATATTTCTAAATAAAAAACATTTTAAAAAACAACCACAATCACATTTCCAATCAAATAATTCTAAAACCTATTTTAATCTCACATTCAAGAACTAGTTTGATTTAATTTAATCTTTCACGCGCCCATGAAGAATAATATTTTTAAATTTTTTTAATAAATATTATTCTTTAATTACTAATATGTATTTGATTCAAGTTTTTTATTTTATTTTATCCCGGAATTACATCATTGAAGAAACACTCTTTATCATAAAATAAATTCATTCAAATGCATCCTTCAGTTTCAATATGAGCTCTTAATTCAAAAAAGAATAGTAAAGAAACCATAGAAAGAATTTGAATCATTTATAAAAATAATATTCATGCTTTACTCAGAGTGTGGTCTGTGGTAAAGAAAAGAGAATAGCCGGTGCTGGGCGGAAAAATAAATTACGAACGAAAACAATCCAAATATTGTTATTATAAAAAGAAAAAAAACTTGAACCAATCTCAGACGACATGCCACTCAGAAGCGACAAGTCATTCATTCGCAAAAACTTGTCAAAAATCTACGGCACCCCCATCCTAAACGTCGTTTAATCTTTCCCCATGTCCAGTCATTCTATCGTTTGCCCGCCCCCGTCACGACCACCGCCACTGTATGCACACCCGTAATTGGATATTACCTCAAAAGGCCAGACTCTGCAATATCTGGAGCAACAATGGCAGCTACGAAAGACCCAAAAATTACAACTCTTAAAACAATAGAAGCAGCCTTAAAACTTATAGACACCAAAAAGGACAACCTTAAAAAGGCCTACGATGATCTCCAATCCCTCTCTCCTCATCTCCTCTCCTCTTCTTACTCTCTCTCATGGGCCGACCTCGATTCTCACTTCTCCTCCGTCCAAGACAACCTCACTGGCCGCTTCCTTCTCCTCCAATCGAGTCTTGAATCTCTCGACCCAGTTGCGCCTTGTCATTTGTTGTTGGGTGCTTCTGAGCAAGAATCACCAGCGTCTTCTAACCCTCTGTGTCTGGGACGAGTCGACCCTGAGGTGAGTCGCTCCGAGTTGAAACAATCAACAACCTTGACTTCTAACACAGTGGACCCATCCAGGTCTGATTTGATGTCCCTGTGTGAGAGGATGGATGTGAAAGGATTGAGGATGTACATGAAGCAGAACGCTAGTAAATGGGGTGAGATCCGGGACAGGCTCTCGGGTGCAATGTCGGTTGTCCCGGACCCTGGATCATTTGTTTTGGATGCAATGGAAGGGTTTTATTCATCAAAAGCTAACTCAAAAGGCGACAAGGATACTGAGTTGTGTCGTTTAAGGAGGACTTGTTTGGATTTATTAGAGGCCTTGGCAAAAAATAAGCCAACTTTGAGCATGGAAGTGAAGGAAAGAGCTAAAATGTTAGCTTTGGAGTGGAAAAGAAAAGTGAGCTTGAATGGGGAGAGCCCTTTAGAGGCACTGGGGTTCTTGCATTTGTTAGTAGCTTACAATTTGGAGAATGAGTTCGATGTGGGTGAACTTGTGGATTACTTTGTTATTGTTGCTAGGTTCAGGCAGGCTGTAGTTCTGTGTCGAGCTATTGACTTGGGAGAGAAAACTGCTGGTAAGATTGTGTTTGTTTGGATTATCAATTGAGTTGTTTCTATGCAAGTTTGAGTTTATTTTGTCTATGTTTGATGGTTATGATTGTATTCAGTGTTTATGGTGATGCATTGATAGACATCGGTGATGGCTTTGAGCTGTTGGTCTGTCCTTTTAGTTGAATTCTTTTGTGATTGTCTGGACCGCTGCGTTGACAAAACGTTATTATGGGGTAGAGCTTGAGCATAGATCGCAGAGTTTAGTACAGATTCTAGTCAGGTTTACAAAATTACACTATAGGATCGATTATAAGTATAGACTACAGCGAGGTTTTAGTTTTGGTGCTTGCACTATTAAAGCTGACCATTATAAGAATCATGTGTTTGATGCTTCTAAGCTACTAGAACCATGGCCTTGTACTTGTTGATTTCCTTTGCTGGAGCCATGTGGACAAAGCAACTGGCTAGCTGAAATTCTTTAATGTCTTATGCTTAATCCTTCCTCGAAAGAATCTAGAGAAATTGGAAAAAGAAAACCCTTTGAATTTTGAGACTACGGACAAAATGGGAGTGAACCAATGAAGGGTTGGTTAGCAGTGAAAGTAAAAAAGTAAAAGCTATTTTTGCTCTTATGTGATCGATTGTTTTCTTTCAGTAGTGAATGTAAAGCAGTATCTCTGTCTTTTTTCCCTGTGGGATATAAAATTCACAGCTGGTTTTTCACACCTGATATGGTCACAGTTTTGCAGCAAACTTGTAATGGATAAGCTCACCTTTTGCTTTTGGTGTCTGGCCAACCAATTCTTGATCATTGCTTAAACCATGAGTTGGCTTAATTCATTTAATCAGTGAGTGGCTCAATTCAACAAACATATCTGTTGATCAGCACAGTACATGTTGGATTATGGTTTTATTTATTTATTTATTTTTGGAAAGCAAGCAATGAAGAGCACATATTCATGTGCTGTCCCCTTGGGATAGTGTTTGATTGAAGCTTTTATACTTGCCTTGTGCGCTGCAGATCTCATTCAAAAACTTATAGACAGTGGCAAACAGTTTTTGGCGGTCAAATTTATCTTTGAATTTGGACTGGTTGACAAGTTCCAACCAGTTCCTCTCCTGAAGGCTCACCTGAAGGAGTCCAAAAGGCTCACCAAGAAAGTTTGCCAGGATGGAAAGAACTCTATCAATCAACAGGTAGTTCTGCATCCCTTCATTTTTGGGCTAGCTTTTAGAGCTTGAAGTCATCAGTTGTCCTGTACATAACCAACTTCTCTTGCAGAATGAGGCCAGATCCAGAGAAGTTAAAACGCTGAAATCAGCTCTTGTACTCATTGATGAGTATAAGCTTTTATCTGAGTACCCACGGATGGACCTCAAGAAGCGTATTGAGATGCTAGAGAAGCAGAAGGCAGCTGCTGCATCTGCTGTCGACGAGCCTTCTCATCAGCCAAAGAAGCAGCAGCAGGCTGGAAGCAAGCGTCCTCGAACTTCAGCAACAGCAGTCCAGAACAGTAACAATGGTTCCAATCCAGTCATTCCTCCATTCAAACAATCTCACTTGCAGCCAGCAAGTATGTTGCTTGCAGCTGGGCCGTATGGGTCAGTGGGTTCTATTTCTCCCGCCATTCTTTATGCAGGTCCACCAGCTGGGCCGTATGGTTTGGCAAGAGCTGGTACGGGATTCCCAGGGAACCCAAGGTCTGCTTTGGCTCATCAATTCTTTCCAGAATCGCATGCGCCATCAGACCATTATGATAGAGCAGCTGCTTATGGTGGATATGATTTGCCGCTTAAATATCACCCAGGTTACTATCCCCAGTAGTGCTGGTTATCAAAAGCCAGGCTTTGCTTTTTTAATCACCACGGAATTAGAAAAGCAGTCAAATTGGGTGGTTAGATTTGCGATGTGGGGTGCTTGTGAGTTTTACTTTATATATATAAAAGAGACTGATTATAAATTGGCGGTGTTAATGCTTTCATGTTGCATAATGAGGTTCATTCTCCTGCGCTTGCGTGATAATCATTTCTATGTAAGAAAAATGGTTCAGGTTATTTATTAGTGATAATAAAATTGCATGCCTTTTTTTAATGTTCAAATAGTCTCCCAGGCCTTCTCTCAATAAAAGCTGAATATTTTTTACAATCAAATCAACTCGGATTTGTTTAGAATTATTTTTTATATATGATATAGACTATTTGATATCTTGAGTTTTTCCTTTTCTTTTTCTTGGGAGAATTTATTTATTTTCGTAATCTTATTATAGGTTTCCGTAATATGCCAACACTAATGAATATGATTTATTTCTCTTGTATGTTTTATAGGCTAATTTTCTTAGACATATTCAAGTAATCTTTGTTAGATTCATGCATGTCATTATTCAAGTAATTTTTTTTAATAATAAGATAATAACATATTAGATTGATTTGGATTAATCTGAGTTAATATGTCAAATCCACGATACAAGTTATGAAACTATAATAACTATATAAAAAAATCAAAATAAATTATGAAATTTAATTTTTAATCAACTCAATGTTAAAGGATGAAATTAAAAAAAAAAAAATCAATTTGAAAAGGATTTAAAAAAGCTATCCGAGTTAACCTATCAAACCCACAATCCAGGTCAAAAGATTGAGATAATTTCATGAAAAATAAATCAAAATAATTTACGAATCTTAATCCCAAATCAACCAAATATTGAAAGTTGAAATTAAAAAAAAAATCAATTAAAAAAAAGCATAAAAAACAATTCGAGCCAATTTACCAAACCATGACTCGGGTTATCAAATTGATATAATCTCATAAAAAGAAAAAAACTGACCTAATTTAACTCGGCTAAACCTATCAAATCTATGACTTTTATCATGAAACTAAAATAACCTCACATAGAGCAAATCAAGACAAATTATAAAGCTCAATTCTCAATTATCTCTATTGGACCCAATGTTAAACAATGAAATTTGTAAAACTTTTAATTAAAAAAATAACACAAAATGAGCCAAATCAACCCGAGTTAACCCATTAAACACTATTTTCGAGTCATAAGATCAGGATAACCTATTAAAAAGCAAACCGAAACAAATTATAAAGCCTAATTTTCAATCAAACACAATATTAAATGATGAATTTGGGAAAAATATTAGTTAAAAAAACAAAAAAAAACTAAGTTAATTAGGTTAATCCGCCAAACCCGCAACCTAGGTCATGAGATGGGGACAATCTAATGAAAATCAAATCCATTGTTGAAGGAACAATGATCTAGGTCATAAAATTAATATAACATTTTTCAAAAAAATAACTCAATTTAACTAGGGTTAAAATATCAAAACTCATGACTTTGATCGTGAGACTAATATATCCTTATAAAAAACAAATCAAAATAGATTAAAAAAATGACAAAAAATCACTCAGGCAACTCGTTAAGCACTATTTCAACTCAATTCACAACTAACTCAATGTTGAATGATAAAATTAAATAAAAAATCACTTAAAAATAGCACAAAAACAACTTGAGTTAACTCATTAAGCATTATTTCTGGGTCATGAGGCTGAAAAAACATAATAAAAAGTAAACAAAGTAAATCATAAAATCTAATTCCCAATCAACCAAATATTAAAAAATAAAACTAGAAAAAAAAGTTAATTAAGAAGAAAAAAACCCTTAGTCAACCCGGTTAACCTGCCAAACCCATGATCTATTTTATGAGAGTGTGATAGCTTATTTAAAAACATATATAATATTAAAAAATGAAATTAAAAAAAAATTGATTGAAAAATAATAATAATAATAAAAAACAGAGCATTATTCAAATAAATAATGTATTGTGAGAAGAGTTACAGTAAAACCCCTTTATTTTTTAGTTTATAGTTAATGTTAGCTTTTTAGGTGTCATCATTGTACACCTTTGTATCTTTTTACTATGGCATGTTAGTTTAAGATGTCTTGTAACTAATTAGTTAGTTATACATGGTATTATTATATTCATGTAAATAAATATTTATTCTTAATAAAGACTTAATTTAGAGTAAAAATAAAGTTTATGGACAAAAATACTTTGCAAAGAAAATTACAAAGTTTTTATAAATATGAGATTCCTATTGTATCAAAACATTGTTCCTAAAATGTTCTTAGTCGATGCTCTCTTAAATACTGGATATTTATTAGAGCTATAGAGACTGATATATATTATATTAATTTTTATATATAAAAAAATAACTGTTCTCATAAGCTAAAGTATAAAGGATACCTAGAAATAATATGTAGGTATTTGTCATAAGATATGTACACTAAACTAACCCATATAAAAATTCTATATGAAAATATCATTTAAGTTTATGGAAAGATTCACATGATGGTTGTGTAAGTGATATTTAAACTTGTAATTTTAAAATTTTCTAAATCTTAATATTTAATGGAATTTTAAAAATTCCTGAATAATTTTATTTTATTATTTTTGTTACGTGCGTCATATTTGAAAACTTAATATGATAATGATGATTCCATTCGGCTTTCGAAGCGAGTTTGATTTGTTTTATTATGGCGCAGAAGTCTGTAATGTGCCATATCATAAAGGACAAGCTGTGCACCCACACAGTACACAGGATGGTAACAGTCTGCTTCTTAAATGGGATTTGTTTATCTCCACTGATCAAGTTTAGAAAATTGGTCAGGTTTAGCGGTTTGTCTTCGTTTAAATTACTCAAAAGAGTGATCAAGTTAAGTGCAAAAAGAAAAAAGGCATATGTTTTGTCACTGACCTTGGTTTTATTCTTAAAAAAAAAAAAGCTTGAATTTCTCTTCCTTTTTGCTGATAATAATTGAATGGGTTGTTTATTCCCATCCTTTTAGTCATTTATATGATCATGCTTTTAGTTGTGTTATCGAGGACAAGGATCATCACAAATTGAAGCTGCATGTCATTCTACTTTGACTGATGTATGGTCTCTTCTATGTGTTGTTTGCCATGTATTTTACAGCTATTGCTGATAAAATAGGGTTTTGGCTGAAAATACTGAATGGCCTTGGTATGTATTACGTAAGCACCGTTTGGGATCCAGGTAATATTTGGCTTTCTGAGTAAAAGCCCCAATGCAAGAGAGACACGCCATCCTTCATTGCCTTGTGCCTTGCATCAGGCCCCTGAGGATCACTTTTGCCCTTGTTTTTAGCAATCTTTTGTCCGTTGATGTTAATATCATGTAGATTTTGAAAATGTTGTTTAGTGAAGCTTGCTTATGACTTTAATGGAATTCGGTGGTGACTCCGTGAGCTTTCTACAAGCACAGATGTTTGGGAGAGATGATTGGCTGAGATGACTGGCTAAGATGATAGAAGAAGAAATGGAGTTCTGCACTCGTATTTACCTCCAGCACAGAAAGAAGGCATGGGCCATAAGATGATCCCCAATTCTCGACTTTATTTTATCTCTGCATGTTAATAAATACTATAAAGGTGCCCGTGTTAGTTTTCTCTTCTTTGGAAGTCATCTTTAGGCAGACTCTATTTCTGCATGATGCCCATGTTGTTATACTTGGATGTGCTGACCTATCTTCAGCACTGTCTCTTTTCTTTCATCATGTTTAGACCAAGCATTTTACAAACTCATGACACCCATGTTTCTGCTATTTTTAATGTAGGTTTTTTATGAGTTTATGAGTTTTGATCTATGCCAACCAAGTGTAAACATTGGCTCCTTGTGAAAAGCCCTTATTTTGTTCTGCTTCTACTTCAGAAATTAGTCGACATTTTCTCCCCATCTTACTCAGCTACTGTTTTACTGTTGATCTTCGGTTATGTCATGCTTGCTTGCTTCTTCACATGTTTCAATTCTTCTTCGGATAATGGTTTTTTTTTGGCCGATACATGTGATTCTGCTCATCGTGCTGTTTCAAGAAGCCTATTGTTTCGGATGAGTTGTTCCTTTTCAGTTCTACCTTTCCATATTCAGCCTTGCTAATCCCAATCATCCACCGCAGGGACATCCACTGCTCAGCATCGACTGAAGGGCTGCTGGAATTTTTGGCACAGCTTGTAGAACCGCTCTCGGGACCTTTCTTTTCGTGATTTATGGGAGTTTCTGTGGAAGACACCTCCTGGCTTATCTTCCCCCCTTTTTGTTTTTGGCGCTGCAAAGAATATCTAAGCTTGCTTAAAGCTTGTTATGTTTATTAGCCGCCACTGCCGTTACAATCTTTTGCTTTGATCTTTTTTACAAGATGTACAAATTTATGGATTTGCTCTTCCTTATGTTTTTATCTAAAACTGTTTGTGCTAATGCTAAGACCCCATATTTGTGCAGGCTTTTATATACTTCATTCTTTGCCTTCCTAAGCTTAGTTTGTTTGAGATTGCCTTAATTTCACTTTTTGAATGCTTAAAACCATTTCATTACGGACATACAATGGGAAGCCAGCAATGGAGTGCGGGCACCCGTCTAGTAGCAAAACCTAACACAAGAATGCACATCCTATTTATAATATGGGCAGCCGAATCTTTGATAAAGCTCGTTCCTTTCCTGGAACGAGTTCAAACTGATTCTAATTGGCACGAGGAAACTTTGGTGCTTCTTGACCTGCTCAATACCAAATTATGTGTTGTGGATTCAGCTTTTTCCCTTTCAATGATCACATGCTTGGTGGATTTTTTACTTGAAATCTTTCTACATCACCGAAAGAAATCAGAGGTAACCTGATTTGCAAAGACGGATATTTCTAAAAACAAAATAACAGTAATTATGATGGAGAACGTGCGATCAAATAATGGAAGCAAGTGATCAGTTCAATTCAATTCCCTAACAACACTGTTTTCAAGATTCCAAAAAGCAATGGATTACTAAAGGAATGGCGTGGTGTTATGGACATCATGATCTGAATGGAAGTTGATTATAAATAAATTAAACCGAGAAGCCCTGCTGTAGAACTGAACACATGGACCACCACGGTACTTTCTAGTTACCGATATCTTTATCCCCCTTCTCTTCAAGATTTGCATGGTATGATTTACAATAGTAAGTAAGAAAGAAATGGATGATGGGTTTTCAGAGATGTCAAAGAAGTAAAGCAGCAGACTTTCTTCTGGAAAAATTTCTTGCGGCGGGTAACGGAGATAACACACACAGATATATAAAGGTCAACAACAACAATCATATATGAGGCAGAAAGAAGGTGCTCATTTTTTTCTTTCCCCTTTGAGTAGGCGATGCCAGAACCACCGACTTCTATCTTTCCAGCTTGCTTAAGAAAGCTTCCATTGGTGGCAGCTCGTTTACAATTTGAGGCCAGTCAGGCATGCCCTGCAGAGAAACAGGAGTCACTACCAAATACTGATAGCATGACAAATTGTAAATCCCAATCACAGTTCAACAAATCCTACTCTGACCCACACCAGTCAGATGGTAGCTCAAGAATTGCAAATAGGTCTCAAGTTACCAGTAGTTAAAATTATTTCACAATCTCAAGAGAACACGAGGGCAACAAAATCAGTATAAAACATGGATTCAGCAGCTAGATGCTTTATAAAAATAAAAATAAAAATGCTGAAGCAGGATAGCTGTTGAAAGACAGGAATTATGTTAGAGGAATTCTAGACTTCCATACTTTACTGCCTTGAGTGGCCAAATCAAGTAATAAAAATTGTTATCTCTATGATGCGCCTTTAAAACATCTCAAGTTTCCCTGATATAGTATGTTTCCCTGATATAGTATAATACCCACTAAGAATGCCAATTGATACCACAAGCACTTACTTTCCCCGATCTCCGAACTCGACCATCAAGGCGCAGTATTATATAGACATCCTCACCCGGAGTAACTCCTTCAGACTTTTGCTGATCCCTTATCCACCTAAATGAATTTGGACAAATCATTAAACAGATGAAAACAAAGATCCACAAGTTAAACAGGGTTGAAAAACTATAACATGAGAAACAATTTTAAGCCTATAATTCATTCATCCATGAAAGATACAAAGTTGTATGATCCTAGGATGAGTAAATTGGGATAATGCTAAGTATGAAACCTAAAGCAAGTACAAGAAGTCAAATAACCAGTCTAACTTTTATGATGGTTCTTTTGCAACCACAGAAAAATGCATACAATTTCAGCAGGATCTGACCTTTCCCATTCAGCTGGAGATACAACCTCGGCTCTAAATCGAATTTCAGCTTTCAACTTTGATTTTGCAATCACAGACTGAGTTCGTTTCTCGAAATCTTCCTACCATGGTGTCATCAAAGCTAATTTAAAAAAATGCTACAAAAGTGCTACAAATCTATTCAATCCCAAACATGATAAGACTGGGTATAGCAAGCAAGAAACCCCTAGAAAATGAACTGGCATTAACAGCATAATAATGGAAGAACAGTTGTATTATGCTCCACAAATCCTTAGGAGCAAAAGGAAGAAGCACTCCATGATGAACCTTTATATCTTACCCCAATAGAAGGAACAGAAGCAGCTGCCTTTTGACGAGCACCAAACCCTTTCTTCTCTACATCTGGGGCCCTGCTTTCACCCCAAATAACAGGAACTAAAAGAACACCTCGTCGGAGGAGCTCGGTGCGGAACCTCTCAGCCTTCTGCATGGCCACGGAAACAGTCTCCTTTTTTCCTGCTAAAATTACCTTAAACCCAAACCACATAATTTAGGGCACTGAACAAACAATATTTTGGATGCTCAACATAAGATGCTTCAAAATGCTATGGAAGTGAGATATGTAGCTGGCTGGTAAAAGTAAAAGTATCAACAATTTTAACTATTTCATTTACTTCAACTCAGCAGAAAGTATCACAATACAATCTTATGGTGCACTGTCATATGGCGTTTTAATAATTTAGAAATGAAGGATAAAGCTATTTTTAATTCTCATTGCTAGCATTCATATATTTAGAACAAACATTAGCTAACAAATGCAGCTAAGTACTTGTGATTTTGTTTGCAATTACAAGGCCACAATGTGTATAATTTGATGGGTAAAAAACAAAGGAGTATTAATACTAACTGGCCTAACAGTGTCTCGAAGCTGGACAAGTTCAACAACCCGATTTGTGGAAAGGCACAAAGGCAACCTTGACAGTGTTTCATCTCTTGTAATCTGTGCAAGTTGCTCTTCCTCTTTCTTATTGTCCCATAAAAATAATGCCACAAGAACGATGATGCCTGTAGATTGCTGATTCAAAACATTAGTCATTTTAGAACAAAGCTGTAAGGGTCAGTCAATAATCATATTCAGTGCACTAATCATTTATACAAGTGAATAGAAGAAAAGAACAAATTTAAAGGATCTCAAACTTATGAAGGACAAAGGTACCTCCAATATTGGTTGCAGCATTTCCAGCAGTTTCCCAGAGATCAGGGGCATCACCTCCACCTTTAATAGCACGAAAAAGCCTTGGAATGGTAAACAACAGTGAAATCCCTGCAGCTGCTGAGAATGCCACATAAAAGAATCTCCTAACACCACGAAATGGAGCTTGGACCTCACTAATAAGTTTGAGATCTCGACGAAAACCATAGCCTATGTCTTCTCCACCTAACCTAGCCTGCAAAAATGCTAAGAATTTATGAGAGATAATGTTTAAGGATTTAAAGTTTTAAACTTTCAATTGTAAAAGCAAAGAGTTATCCAAAATTCTATTATATATATAGTATCATAATCCAGTGCCCTTGAGGCTAAGCTCATGCTGAATGAAGAATGGTTGGACGATTTTGATAAAGTTTAGGTTCAAATCATACTGATATGCAGTATACATGTTTGTTTTCACAATCTGCCCACATGAGGTGGTGCTATTAAGTTACCTGAGCTCGATGTACAAATCTTAACCCAGAAAAAGTGATTAGACAAGCTTAATATGTAAAAGAAAGCTGAGGAGTGGAAACCTCTTCTTGCAATTCCTTGAACTCAGGCAAAGCTCTAAAGGAGGCCAAGTCAGGATCATTCAAAACGGTGCCAAATTTAAGGTTATATTCCCCTAAAGCAGTGCGCAGGCAATCAGCGGCTTTCTTCCCTTCCCGACTTCCTCAAAAAAGAAAAAAAGAAGCAATGCTGAGATAGCTTCATGTTTAAAATCTCATGGTTCACATAGAAAAATACAAGTTTCAATAAAGACACAAACCAGAACTACTTTTATACTACAAATAAAAGATACATTGAAGTTGAGATGTGATCAGCTTAATTAGATGTGAAAGAATAGAAATTATTGTTAAACTTGTGGCACTGACAGATTAAAGGCTTCACCTGAAAAGTCCTCCTAAGTTTGAGTTTTACAAAGTAAAAGACTGCAACATCTTCAAGAAGGAAGAAGCAAATCTCACAAAATTTTAGACTGACGTACATACTGTATATGAGTTCATAACTTGCAAAATAGTCATTCATTAGAATGCTAAGGAACCCTATCATTCATTACATGAAGCATTTCTATTCGGTTAAAATACATCATAATTAAAATAACAAAGCAATTAAATGAAAGTGAATGATCAAAGTGAAATAAAACATGTTATGATTAAATTCCATTCACGAAAAGAGTAATGTATACAGAAGCCTACAGGTAGGCATGGCAGCAGGCTTTGTTATAGAGTGCAGCTTGGGCCTCCCTTGGGGTAGGGTCTAAATCAAGTGCTGTTTCAAACTGAACTAAAGCATCTTTAACCTGAAAATTTTGTCATTGTGGTTAGATTGTTCAACTCCGTAGACATTATTAATACCTGCCATCATGACTATGTTAAATAAAAGATTAACCGGCCTCAATAGGTTTAGTAATATGCCTCAGAAAACAAATGACATGTAGTTGGAACGGGAAAATGTGTTGACAAATTGAGTGGAAAACCAGGATAAGAATAAAGAGATAATGAAACTAAACGCTGTGAAAAATGGTGTCGTTCTCTTCAATTTAGAAGGCGGATTAATAAAGCAAAGTCCTTAATTAAGAAAGAATGCTTAAAAAAATCATTATGTAACAAACCCAAAATCAGAAGTTATTAATCAGCACGTTCACTCTCGTGTTATGTTCCATACCTAAATCACCAAAAGCTACATTATCATCCATAAATATGAACCAACTAAATAAGAAAAAAGAAGAAGAACAAACCCATGCAACAGAAGTGGAATACTCAGAGAGATTGGACAAGAATCAGCAAAATTCAAGAAACCCAGAAGAATCCATTACCCGTCCTTTAGAGAAGAGGGAGAGACCCAAATTGACACAGGACTCTGCAGTCTGAGTATTGGCTTCAGAGGAGGACTGAGAATTACAAGAAGTTAGAGAGAAACGACCCTTCTTTCGAGGAATACTGAACACGCTTGTTTTGCTGCTGAGTAACCATGCACTACATGGTTTTGTTGTTGTCCTAGAATGCGAGTTCGAGAAGCAAAGCAGTTGCTGATTCAGTGCAAAAGCAGCCATTTTATTTTAAGACATAGGTTCATTCAGACAACGTTTTGGATAAATCAACTGTCTTCCCTCCCTACTTCTTGCTTTGTGTACTCTATTTTCTCTCGTCAGATTAGATTTCCCTACGTGCACGAGTACTAAAATGTCCCCGCTCATTATTTTTTTTTTTTAAGTAATATACTAAAAGGCACGAGGAAACTACTGTAGCTTCCCCACATCTTTTATTTATTTAAGTTTTATTTTTTTTTACAGTTTTTGTTTTTTTATTTTTCTTGTATTTTTTTTGTTTTTAGTTTTTTTCCTCTGTAGCAGTTTTTGTTTTGTTTTTGTTTTTGTTTTTTTAAATGTTTTTTCACTGTAATAACTTTTTTTTGTTTTTTTAACGCGTGAGTTTTTCACTATAGCAGCTTTGTTTTTTTTTCCTCGCTTTTGTTTCTTCTGTTTTTTACATATAATGTATCACTATGCACACAGTGAAACACTTGACTTTTTTTTTTGTTTTGCCCATTGGTTTTTTTTTTTTGCATTTTTCTTTGTGTTTTTTTTTCTTTTAATGAATTTTTTTTGTTTAATTTAATTTGTTAATGTGAAAAAAAATTTAATTTAGCTATCATACTTTCATTACATGGATCTTGGTTTATTTTTTTTTTTATATATTAAGCTGGTTGAGAATTTAGCTTTGTAGCTTTTTTTAAAAAGAAAAAAAAACACTATGGATTACTACAGTGTTTCCCTTACATGATTTTTGTTTGGCTGCAGTGTTTCCCCCACATATTTATTTTTTAAATTATCTTTGTTAAATTTATTTTTTTAATATTGAGTTGGTTGACAATTTAGCTTTAGCTTTAGCTTTCCCCATGTTTTTCATTATAATTATTATTATATTGTATTATATTATATGACTATTTTTTTCTTTTGTTTTTTCTTTTTAATTTTTTTCAATGAATTTTTTTTGTTTGATTTAGTTTGTTAATGTTATTTTTTTTTATTTAGTTATCATATTTTCATGATACGAATCTCGGGTTTGATAGGTTAACCTGATTTGACGAGTTATTTTTTTTTTAAGCTGACTTATGTATTAAAAAAAAAATGATACAAAGAATATAATGGGCATACCCAAGATTTACAATGTGAACAGAAACGAAACCAACAAATGGCTATAGGCTAGCCACATAACAAAACAAAAACTTAGACCAACTAGATATGCTAGGGGTACAAAAACAACCAGCTAAACATCAAATTAAGAGTCCATGTTGTTGACCCTCCAAAGTCTTTGGATCCTTATGTTTTCATCTGTTTGTTGAACGTTCCTCATCAAAACAAGCTTATCACGAATGATACATTCGATTTGATCAAAAACCACATTCGAAGTTTTGGACACATCTGCAAAGATCCTTGCGTTCCGTTCTTGCCAGATACAATACACTGTAGCTGCGAAACCCAATTTACAAGAAAAGTTGACGAAACTTTTGCCATGCCAAGTGACAGTGGCCCATCGAATCCATTCATCCAAGCTTTTTGTCATTCTTGGAATGTCGCATCTGTCACAAACATTCCACCATAATGCTTTCATATAGGAGCATTCAAAGAACAAGTGGTTGTGATCTTCATTGTTGCGGAGACAGAGTGAGCACCTATTGGGACCATGTATACTAAACCGATGAAGTCTATCCTGCGTTGAGAGTTTCCGTTGGATAGCCACCCATAGAAGAAATGCATGTCTTGGGACAACATTCTTGAACCACACAATGTCATGCCAATCAACCATTTGACGATGAATTCTTAGTTGCTCCCACGCTACTTTGACCGAGAAACTCTGATTTGGCGAATCCAACCAAACAATCTCATCTTTTTGCCCCTTAGGAGTAGAGGTGGAAGGAATAGCTTCTATAATGGGGTGCCAGCCAAGAGCATGAGTGATAGGAATTCTCCATTCTAAGTTATTAATCAGCACGTTCACTCTCGTGTTATGTTCCATACCTGAATCATAGATGAATCTTTCACCGTAAGTATCAGCGAGCGGGCTGTGAGGATGCCAATTGTCAAACCATAGAGAGGTTATCATTCCATCTCCGATGATGTGCTTCATCTTCAACCATGCTAAGGATCTCAGCTTTAGAATCTTTCCCCAAGCCCAAGAGCAGCTTCCTGGCGCCTTGATTGTCCAGAAATTCCTACCTCGCAAGAGATTGGATCTGATCCAAGTAGACCAGATTGAGCCATCCGAGTCATTGCACAAGTTCCAAATGTGTTTCAACAAGGCAATCTTGTTCCATTCTGTTATCCTTTTTATGCCGAGCCCCCCCTCATTTTTTGGAAGACATACCTGATCCCAAGCCACTTTAACCCTAGTAGTGCTCATATCTGAACCTGACCAAAGAAAGGATCTCATAATTTGCTCCACATTTTTCACTACTTGCCCAGGTAATAGGAATAGAGATGCCCAATAGACCTGGATGGAGAATAAAACTGAGTTAATCAGTTGTACTTGCCCTGCGAAAGAGAGTGTTCTGCAGGTCCAATGTCGTACTTTAGCGGTAATTCGATCCACGAGGCCCTTACAATCAACAGCCTTTAGTCTGGACGAGATAAGAGGCACTTCCAAATATTTCATAGGAAGCTCCCCCTCTCTAAACCCAAGAATACTGATAATCTGTTCCTTCTCAGCACCTAACACACAGCTCAAGAAGATGTCACTTTTGTTTGGATTTGGATATAGACCTGATAGATCTTGAAACTCTGTGAGTACATTTTTGATCATACGAATTGAGTGTACATCCCCTTTGCTGAATATCATTAAGTCGTCGGCAAAGCAAAGATGAGAAATTCTGTCCTTCTTGCATCTCCAGTGAAACTTGAAGTTTTGATTGGCACTCATACTGCAGAACAGCCCTGACAGGATTTCCATGCATAGGACAAACAAATATGGGGATAATGGATCACCTTGTCTCAGCCCTCTCTCCCCTTGAAAGTAGCCTGCAAGTTCACCGTTGACGTTGATTGAGAATTGACATGATGTAACACAAACCATGATCCAATCAATGACTGTTTTAGGGAATCCCATTTTTATTAAAGTTTAGTTTGTTAAAGTTAATTTTTTTTCTATTTAATTATCAGACTTTCATGACACGTATCTTGGGCTTGACGGGTTAACTTGGTTTGATGGGTTAACCCCGTTAATTCTAGGTAAACCCGTCATTTTTTTTTTCTATTCAATTATCAAACTTTCATGATGCCAATCTCAGGTTTTACGGGATAACCTGGTTTAAAGGGTTAACCCAATTAATTCAATTTTTTTTTCTTTTTCTTCATTAGTTTTTTCCTTTATGTTGATTTTTTTTCTTGGTTTTTTTTAATTAATCTATTTAATTATCACACTTTTATGACACGACCTTATAGCCAGACCCACATCCAATATTCTTGGGTCCGGTGTTACAGTCAGGCTCACTTAAACTTGGGTCATGCAAGTTTAATTTTATTATTAATATTATAAATATTACTCTTAGGTTAGGCGTTGTAGCCAAACCTAAAATTCTTGGGTATAACTTTGCAGAAAAACCCAAAATTTTTAAATTTTTATTTTTTTAATATTTTTTATATAAAAAAATGATCCGCGATATCGTATGGGTATCAAAGCTAGTATATATATAAAACATGTAGCGTTTTTATTGTGTAGAGGATCATGGTGTCGACTGTCGCCTCTCTTATGACAGCACTACTTCTTCTTTTTATTTCAATGAATTCCTTTAACGAGATGTTATGAGTATTTTATGAGTTGATAGTCTCTGATCTTCATGAGTTCTATGGACATGAAGGTTTTTTTTTTCTTCATAATTTTAAACTTGGTTGGAGTACAATTTAATGAGTTATGGTTTAAAGTTATAACGAATAGATGCGATTAAAAGAAAGATTACCAAACTATAAGCACTATCAAATTTGTGCCACAAAATGCTTCTTAATCTATTTATTTTCCTTTTCCTTCTTTTACTATCCCTTTAGTTTTTTGGGTTTTGGTTCAAAAATTTATTTTATTCATTTATCCATTTTTAAATTTAAGAAAGGAGGGAAAAAATTATTAGAAAATTACAAGAAAAAAATTATTAATGGGTTATATTTTCAATAACAAAAAAGATCAATCGTAGTATTGACTACATTCTAGTAACAAAAAAAAATCAATTTTAGTATCCACAATGATGTAAATTCCTAGTATAACAATCCCAAAACCCACAATGAAATAGATGACAAATCTAGAAAGCAAAAAATCAAGTTTGTGATGGATGAATCTTGATCAAGAGATAACCTTATACTTAAAAATTAAAGGTGTTGGAAATTGAACTTGGACTTGTTGGTTATAGAGAATTAGGAATTTGGTGTATGCGAAGACGCCAAAAGATCAATTATACCTTGATAAATTAAATTTGTTTTTTTTTTTTCATATAAAAAAGAAAAGTGTTGTATTATGAAAAATACAAGTCTATCCAAAACATCATGGTTGTTGAATTTTGCAACAAAGAAAAAAAATATAGTCCTCCTAAATAACTTTAATGGACTCCTATTGAGTTGCAAACCAATGAGCCCAAGTTAATAATCAGCTAATAAGTTAATACCTAAAATAGTACTAAATTACTGATTTTGGGCAAAAAAAAAAAAAACCTCAAACTAAAACACAAGGCTTAAATTGAATGTAAATATCCAAATAAAAATATATATAAAAAATAAAACCTTAAAATAATTCAAATTAATAAAAAAAAATAATTTAGCCTAAAAGTATTTTTCCATTAAATTCTCCAATCTTCTTTTCCTTTAATAGTTAGAATAAATAAGAAATCCTTGTAAGAAAATGATTTTAAAACATTATGATGCGAACCTCGTGATCACGTGGTCACGCAACCCACACACAAAGACACCAATTCCCGGAAAGCCAAGTAAATCAGGTTTGATAGGAGTGTGACACAAAGATAACTTGTACCTAGGCACCAGCACTATTGGAAACGAAAACCCCCACCAAACGAATATAGATTCGCGAACGAGATAACAAACGTGATTTTCTTTTTTATGGTAACAAGCCCATTCAATGCTTCTTTAAGCTTCTTTGCCCTAGCTCTTGTGATTGGCCTAATTGGCACCTCCAATGGATCGTTGGCATGATTACGCTTAGTGTTGGGCTGATCCGCATCACATTAAGAAATCTTTACCACACTTGAAAACTATGTTGATACCCATTAAAGATTTTTTATAGAACTAGTAAACTCCCTAAAACAAGATGATGAATATCCTTGTATTATAAGGAAAAGTATCATCTCTAAATAGGAAGTATATAAGTCAAAAGGCAATAAATAAAAAAACTTCACATTGCATTTTCTGATATGTATTGCAAGACCCTTATGAATCTTAATTGACTTGAAATTTTAACCCAACATAGAAAACTTATGTCTAGAAACTCTTGGTAAATCTTTAGATCGATCCAACTGTCAGATTAAGGGTTATACTCAATAGCGTAAAACTGGATAGTAGGCATAATAACATTAGAATCAAAATTTCTTTGTTCAAACTTTTATTTGATCGTATCGAATGAGTTCTATTCAATGATAGGAGTTCCAAGATGTTTTTGGATCTTAATCTTGCCCAAAAGAATAAATTAGGGTTCAAAATTGTTTTTAGGTTTGGGTTGATTTTTTATTTTTTAATAAATTAAATGCTAATTTAAGACTTAAAATAAGTTTATTGAGGTCTCTAAGATGTTTTTTAGGTGTTTTCAATTGAAAAAGGGTTGAAAAATATCATTTTTAGGCACTTAAGGTATGTTACAACTTTTTGACCATGAAAGGTGGTCAAAAAGTCAACCAGTAAATTACGTATCATTTTCTACAACAGACAATGCGTCATCTAATATTGAAAAAAATAATTTAAAAGAAAAAATTTATAATAGAGCTAAGTGTATAAGCACAAATTTTTTTTTGGTGGGTCAAATGAGTTGATCTATATAAACCCAAATGCCTAGCCTGTTCTGGCATTTTTAATATTTTTTTTCTAAAATTTTAGTTTAATTCCATTAAAAATTATTTGAGTATTTTTTTTATTGAATACCACTTATATTTTACTTTTTTTTTTGCTAAGATTATAATTTGTTTTTTAATGTATTAGCAAGTACTCTTCTTTACAACCATCTAAGATATTTTTTCATTGTGTTTTTTTTTATTAAATTTAATTCATTTGCTTTTATGTACATGTTGATTTTTATTATTATATACTTAGATAAAAAAATTGATTCTAAAAAAGAGTTGATAGATCAACCTAAGTTCATTATCCATATCATGTGTTTAGCGAGTTAACTTGGATTGATTTGGGTCGATCCAAGACGTTATTGTCTTAATATATATATATATATATATATATATATATATATATATTAAAATTATGTCACCTTGAATTTTTTTAAGTTAAATGTTTTTTCTAGTTTGACTGGTTCACGTTTAAACTTGCTTAGTCGATCGGGTCATAAGAGGTCATTTCTAACATGTTTTAATTTGGAACTTGGGCTAGGTAAAGGCCTAACCCAACAGTCTTCAATTTTTATTGAAATTCATTAACATAAATTCAATAAAAATATATTTGAAATATTATTTTATTAAATACCAAAATATATCTAGAATTTATTTTATTAAATACAATTAAGTTTTTACTTTGTTTTCAAATGAGATTATGTTTTTTGTTCTTAAGTTATATTGAAATAGTTTATTGCACATGTCTATTTTATTATCATGTGATTGAATAAAGGAAATAATTCCAAAAATTAAAGTCATTAGACAACTAAGTCGCTTAATGAGGTCACAAATGTGGTGGCTTATCTTTGCTTGACTCGAGTAAATAAAAAAAATTATTGATTGAATATTTAAAAAATAATGTTAAAATCACACCATATTATTTTGTTTTTGTCAAACCAAGTTTTCAATTGGTTGAATGGGTCATTTATTGATTTACATGGTTGACCGAGTCATATAAGATTAACTCAGAATAAGTTTAATTTCAAATCCAGGCCAGAGAAGATCGAGATAGGGTTTTTTAGGTTAACTTGATAGGTAGTAACAAGTTAAATAACATTGCTAAAAGTTTCCTAAGACAATGTGTGGGTGGTGCATTATTTTTATATTTTTAATACATTCACTTCAGAATTATCATAACATTATTTTTATTTGATTGAGTGCATGTTTGATATTATAGTCCATGCTGTTTTTTAAAAGTTCTTTTCACTCGAAAATAAATCAAAATAATTTTTTTTAGATGTTTTTAAATTTTTGATATCAATATATTAAAATAATTGGAAAGCACTAAAAAACCATCATTTTGATGGTTTTTCACTACAAACACACATTTAAAACACACCCAAATATAAATGGAAACATAATACCAAACATGAAATTAAACTTGCTTTTATAATTAAGATAAGATGTTATCTAAAAAAATATTATGTTTAAAAATATCCAGAATCATAAGGATACTGTTTTATTTTGATTTCAAATCATCCAAACTTTATATATATATATATATATATATATATATATATATATATATATATATATATATCCAAACTTTATTTTGATTTGTTATAGTTATTTTTTATTTTTATTAAATCAAGAAGAGATTATATTGGTATAGTATTTTGTTTCATTAGGATATAAATCAATTATGTCGCTCATGCTTCGCTGTGGGTATAAATTTCTAGTAGTTAGTAATGTCCTTGTGAACTTATTGTTGTAAACATTTGACATAATCTCATAACATACAAATATAACTTAGTAAGAGTTTGATACGAGTAAAAACAAATCCAAAATATAAGAGTCTTACGCAACATTGTTTTCTTTGACACAAACAAAAACAATGATCAGGCATTGGGAAACTCTTTAACAATATCATTAAGAATCACATAATAGGTCAACTTTTAAGCCTCTTGACCCAATTCTTTGTATAGCTTGAGCATCAAATTAACCAAGTAAAAGCTGTCAGGATATGATCAGGTTGATTTTATAGGGTCAAAGAAAACACAAATAACAGATAAAAATATGAGTTGACCTTTAAAAAAACAATGTGATATATTTTATTGTTTTAATTTTGAGGCAGACACATTACAAATCACCCTAGGTGAACGTGAGTTAAGCATAAAAATCACAACTAGGGTCATGGGCACATGATCACAATACACTGAACTTGTTGATCATGTCTTTTTTGTTCCTTGCCATTAATCTCTCCTTAGCTAGTCTTCATTAGGCTTTGGGTTAAATGGAATTCAAGCCAAAATTGAAGAGTTTTTGGATAATTAGAGACTAAATTGAAAGAAAAGGTCTTGAACTCATATGGAATGTAATTCGAGTTCTTATACATTCAAGATCCAAAGTGAAAAAGGCAAAAAGAAATAATTGGTATGTGTTCAACATGCGTTGGCATATGGGAGACCCATTATATTGTGTTGGTATGTGCAACATGTTCCAGCCTCTAAAGTGGTCTCCCTTTGGTTCTCTTAATGTGTCTCAACGACCTCTTTCATTGGAGGTGGTATGTGGCGCCTTGGTATCCTTATAAAGATGTCTTCTCACAATTTTTTTTTTTTTTTGCTTCAAGGGATTTATCTTTTTTCATTGGTCAATTATATTCCTTTGAGTTTTGATCTTTTGAAAAACAAAAAGACTCGAACAATAACATGCAAAATCAAGTTTGAGTTAGATGACAGAATTTACTTGATCCTTTAAGAATCTTATAGATAGCCGTTGAAAAAAAATATCAACACCAATCATGAATAAAATAAATATAAAAGGATGAAATAAACAAAAATAAAATAAAATTAGCACTATATGAATCCATACTGCCATGTAAATCCACACTGCCAATGGGTATGCATTCATAATATATGCAAAATTGGATTACCTAACCCAATTAGCTTTTGTTAATTATTACTTTTGTTAAAAGTATTTATCTAATTAAATGAGAAAAATCGAACAACTTCTCATGGCATAAAAAAATATATATTTCAATTTGTATCTATCTCTTAACTTCCCAATTTATTTTTGATTATCATTAACAAATTTTTTTTAATATTTATCAGCGCCAATAATTATCAATTTATTTTATTAATCACATGTTTAAAATTTTCATTTCATAATTAACATATTTCTTGATGTTAAAAAAAATTAACATCTCCTATATATTTTTTTGCATTACAAATTAATTTTGATTCTACTTTGATTGATATGGGCCAATCAACTTTTTTTTTTATAAGATTAAAACGATATTGTTTCAAAATATTATTTTTTATTTTATATAAAGTTAATTAAATTTTTGACCATGTCCATCGGTTCGTAAGTTAACTCTCCAAGTTAATCAAGTCAACTTAAAATTAAATTTTTTATGCCTAATAAAGGCCAAAAACCGTATCTGAGGCTCAAGCCACTAAATCTAGTTTAATAAGGATGGGAATAATCACCCAAATTTTGGTAATTAGTTGAATCAAACACATATAGTCCACCATTGGCATATTAAATCTCGTAATTTTAATTTGTATTGGTAAGGTATATTTGTTCACTGGAAGTTTACATGTGGAAACATATAATTTTAATAACGCGATTTAAATTAAAATTATTATAAAACATCCAAATCTTTTTATTATTTTAATATATTTTTAATTTAAATGTTTAAACCAGAGTATCAAAGCTGGTACCTTAATAAACTTGAATTGCATGAAATATAGGAAAATTTAGCAAATTTAAAGGCCCACAGAAAATCTATGGCTTGAGATGATCATATAAAGAAGTTCAAAAGCTTATGCTAAAAAAAGTAGAGAGAATAAAATAAAATATATTTTTTAAAATTAGCATTTTATTGGTGATGTTTTCATTGAATTGTTTTTATAATTGACACTATATTGTTGATGTCATCCTTGAAGATTCAATATGATATATTGGTGGTGTTATTATTAATTTTTTTTAATTGGCACTATATCAGTGGTGTCATCATTAAAACTTTAATGTGCCTATAAAATCTTTTTTTTCTCTCTCTTTCCCCCTTCATTGTAATTGCTTATCTGCCTTCAAGTAGAGTATGCGACTCATTTGATTAGTGTTGTTGGATTCATCTCATCAAAATCCATTCGATGATATTAATTGTGTTATAATTAAAGTTTATGTATATCTCTAGAGTCTTTTTATTTATTTATTTATTTTTTCTTTCCTTTACTAATTTGTTCCGGTTCATTTAATAGTTTTTTTAAAATTTCGCGTTTCTCAATTGTGCAAACTTTAAATATTATGTTTTTTAATTGTGACAACTTAAAATATCACATTTTTCAATTGTAATATATATTTATTTTATCAAAACTTTTTCTACCCTTTAATATTTGGCAAATATTGTTTTTAAATGACGTTAACAAAGCGAAAATACCCGAAAGGTAATCCCAAAAGCTCTTTTGTCTTTCTGGTATCTGTCTCTTTCAGAGTGCCATATACGTATACATGTGCGTATGATTTTTGGTACAGACCAAACAAAGTTTACAGAAAGCTTTGTCTTGAGAGTCAGTGGGCTCGTTTTGCTTTTGAACGGACCTTACAAAGTCACTGTACGGCTCTTGAATCGTCTTGATATGTATGTATTCGCCCTCCCTTTCGTTAATGCGGGATTCATGAATAATAAATAGTAGTTTTCAAGAGAGGGAGTGTGCCATGCAAATCAAATGTGAGGAGGGGAAAAGGAAACTTCACTGTCTTTAAATTTTATTTCTAACAAAATACCTGCCACTTGTTTTGAAGTTTGAGCTGTGCTATTACTATATATGTATGAATCGGACTGCAACAAAAAAAAAAGGTTGTCGGAGCTCTTACAATATCAATTTCCAGCAGGGCTGTCGTCATAATTATTGTATAATTCTTACCACTAGAATTGCAGACATGTGCATAGCAGTTGCTCTTACGCATTATTGGATCCTTGCCCTGTATTTCATGATTTATCATCACAATAGTAGAATAAATAAATAAATTCTACAAGTTGGGATTTGGGAACTCATACTTTTTCAGTCGAGTTGAGCTGGCTATTTTCAACATGCAATGGAATGGATGCACCTTCTTGAAGTTAACTGCGTGTAAATATTGTCATATTGCTGCGATTTTTACTGTTAGAGAAAGTGTAGTTTCGTTTTCTTTATGCTGCTTAATTCAAAAGCAATTTTAAACAAGATTAAAGATGCTATTCTCCATCTTTTTCCAGGAATGTGAACGCATCTATGCTTTTTGGCGAACATCACTAGTAGCAGTGTTTTGCAATGTTGCCATGTTTTGGCTAGAGTTAACGAATTAGTGCAAGAAATTAAAATTAACCATCTGATTAAGAGAATATTGTAATGCTGATTAGAGAATTGTTTGGGCTTATTTTATGGCAGGGAGATGCTGGCCTTTAATGTCAGCAGCAAAAGAAGGAATTTGAAGTCTGGCAGCGGCAAAGATATCGTTATACTGTATGTCTTATTTACCAATAAATGTTCTTCCCCTTGAATTGTTATTAATGATTTGATTATTGATGCAAGAGTCACTATGCGTATTTCAAAATTGCTCACTTGCTTTATGATCCAAGGATCCTTGTTTGAACTGTGTTACTTTGAAAAGCTTTGAGGAATAATAAATAAGATATCACATGCAGTTCCCTGTTAATTTAACACAAAAATACCTTTAAAACTGTTTGACTTGTGAAAAGGCACCAAACGTAACTAAATTTATAATTCACAATTTTCAATTTTTTTTTTACAATTAAAATAGGATTAATAAAGCAATAAAATTAAGCAACCAATCACAATAAATCAGCATCAAGACTTTTTACATGGAAAACTTGATGTGAGAAAGATCATAGGACCTTAGTTCTTCTTAAAACTTTTACTATCAACAAATAATGCAATAAAAAAGTGTTCTTTCTTAGTTAAAACTAAGGGCTAAAACATATAATTCATCAAGAACAATCTATTCTTAGAATAAAACAAGATTAAAAAGAAAGAGTTGGGAAATCCTCACAAAACTAACAACTTCATTTTATGATGAAACAACCAATTTAGACCGCTCCAATCTTCAATCCAACCATACGTAATAAAAGGTTATGCATCTTGAATCTATTGTTAAAATTTCAGCTTGATCTAAAAGTGAATGAATTACAAATCGGAGATTGAACAGATTATGTTTAAGCTGACAAATTTCTGCTCAATCTTTTCTCTCATTTTATATTTGTGGTGGTCCCCTTCATATAAAGCAGGACCACTTAATAAATCCCCCCTTCATGTACCATGTAAGAAATTCACCACCTCTTGACTCATTTAAGGAGCTTTACTAAGCTTGTTTGTCTTTTTACAAAACTCAAGTTTTTTTTTTTGGAAAAGGCTTGGTCAACACATCTGACACATTGTCATTGGTATGGATCTTCTTAACAACGAAGAACTTCATCTCTATAGCATCTCGAATCCATTAGTATCCAACTTTAATGAGCTTTGATCGAAAATGAAAAGTAGGATGCTTATTGAGATGAATTGCACATTAACTGTTACAATGCAACAAAGTTCTTTTGCACTAGACAAAGTTCATGTAAGAACATCTTCATCCATAATAACTATTTTCCCCCTTCAGTAAAAGCAATGCATTTAGCATTTGTAGTGGATAATGTAACATATTTTTACAACCTTAACTGCCATGAAATTGCTCCTTCCCCTACATGGGCTGTTACGTATCCTAATATGGACTTTCTAAAATCAATATCACCAACCATATATGCATATGTGTATCCATCTAACATAGGCTTATCATTGGTAAAACATAAACTATAAGTAGAAGTATTTTTGAGATATTTGAGTATCCATTTCATCGTTAACCAATGTTCTCTTTAGGATTAAAGAGGAATCTACTGACCATACCAACAACATGAACTATATCCAACCTTGTGCAAACCATGACATACATCAAGCTACCAATCGCGAATACATAAGGAACCTTCTTCATCTCATTTATTTCTTCATCACTTAAAAGACATTGTTAAGAACTTAATTTAAAGTGGCTTGCAAGTGGAGAACTAATAGATTTGGACTTGTCACGTTGAATCTCTTAAATATATTTTGAACATATATTTCTTGAGACAACCAAAGTTTTCCATTCTTTTTATCATGCTTAGTCATCATGTAAATAATTTTTTTTTAGTTGTAAGTTTTTCATTGCAAAATACTTACTTAACTCTCCCTTCAAACTTTGAATCTTCTTAGCATTATGACCAATATTCAACATATCATCCATAAATAATAAGAGAATAATAAAGTTACCATTACGAAACCTTTTTATAAACACACAATGATCATAAGTGGTCCTATCATAACCATGCTCCACCATGAAAGAATTAAACTTCTTATACCATTGCCTTGGACTTTGCTTCAACCTATACTTCTTTTTCTTCATGCAAACTAGTTGCTCTTTGCTTTTCGCTTCAAACCCTTCAGATTGCTCCATGTAGATCTTCTCATCTAACAAGATGTTCAGCTTCAAGATTCAAATTTGCTGCTAATCTAAGCACAAATTAGATTGAAGACATCTCAACCATTGATGAAAAGTTTTCTTTAAAATCAATACCTTTCTTTTGACCAAAACCTTTCATAACCAATCTTACCTTGTACCTTGGCTGTGGGATTTTTTTTTTTTTTTTAATTTTCAACTTGTATACCTTTTTTTTCTTGATTTTTCTCTTGCTTGAACCTCAATGCCCAAAAAGAAATGAACAGTACCTAAGTCGTGAAGCTTAAACTCTAAGCTCAACAACTATATTAGGCGTTTAAGCATAGTAGAGTTGCTAGCGTGAAAACCAATAAAATGCATAAAATCATTCAGACGAGTGTACCAAGCCCGCGGAGCCTGTTAAACCATATAAAGACTTATGCAATCTACACACATGTGAGGGAAGGGAGGAGTCAATAAAACCTGAAGATTGTTTCATGTAGACCTCTTCATCAATAACTTTATTGAGAAAGACATTATGGATATAAAGCTGATGAATCTTGCAATCACGTGAAACTGCAATGGATAAGACTAGTTTGACTGTTGCCTGCTTGATAACAGGACCGAAAGTTTTAAAGTAATCAATATCTTATTGTTGAGTAAAATCTCTAGCAACTGGGCACGATTTATACCTCTTAATGCTGCCATTAACCTGGTGTTTTATTCTGTACACCAACCGATTACTAACAACATTCATCGACGGATGAAAGGGAACCAAGGTTCAAGTTTTGTTAGCGCACAAGGCCTAAATTTCCTCGCGCATAGCACTATGCCAAACCTCATACATGTTAGCATCAATAAAAGTAATGCGTTCATGGGTAGGAGGAGACACTACCCGACATATTGAATGATTAATAGCGGTGACAGATGCTGTTAACAGTGTTGTTTTCTATTGCCAAGGACGGAGGACCATGTGATGTTAATAAGCAGCAGGTCAAGGAGGATAAGAAACTGTACCTGTGAGATCTTGAAGTGGATACGAGGAGAGATCGACACAGAGTTATAGATCTTTTGGGGAACTTGTTGAGGGGCTGGATTGCACAAGCAAACAATAAAGAACCTGTTGTAGAACTGATCTATTCTATAGTAGTAGACCTGGAAGTATGAACTTCTGTAGAGGGAGAACCTATTCCTGCATAATGATCATTAGAAAAACAAGTAGATGATGACAATATGACAAGGCTGGGTGGCGATGAAATGGTTGTAGATCCGATGGGCAAGTGGTGGGTTTGAAGGGGTACAACAGATGACAAGTCAAGGTTACTGGTTTGACGAGTTTGTGGGGGTAGTAGGCTGAAGGTTTTGAGGAGGATTTGAAGGTGTGTAGGTGTGGTTAGGTAATCGATTATTGTGTTATCTATTCAAAATTCACTAAAGGAAACACATCTTCATGAAAACAAACATGACGAGAGACATAGATATGTTGAGATGTTAAGTTAAAACAAAGATAACCAAAATGAGAAGAACTATATTCTAAGAGCACACATGGAGAGGAATGAAAATCCAACTTATGAGCATGATATGGACATAAAAAAAAAGACAACACGAACACCTAAAAATACTTAAAAAGTTATAATCAGGAGTACGATGAAACAGACACTTAAACAAAGATTTTTTTTAGAGAACAAAAATAAGCATGCGATTAATAAGATATACCGATGATTCAAAAATATAGTTCCAAAATCATAATGGTGCACCACATTAGCATATAAGGGTAAGGCCAATTTCAACAATGTGCTGATGGCAACGCTCAATGGTGCCATTATGTTCATGGTTATGAGGACAAATTAACTTGTGATGAATACCAATAGTTTGAAAGAACTGATGTAAGTTATGATATCAACATCCTAATAAGTTTGAATAGATTTAATTTTATGTGAAAATTGATGCTCAACAAATATTTAAAAACGATAAAAGTTAGAGAACATATTAGATTTTGCAACAAGAGGGTAATACCATATATATTTGGTATGCGCATCAATAAAGATAACAAAGGAAAGAAAACCATAAAAAAAACATAAGAGTAAGGCCCCAAACATCACTAAATATTAAATCAAATGGGGTAGTAGTTTTGTGACATGTAGGTCTCTACGACAAACATAACGACTTACCTAGCGGACAAGCTTGACATTGAGTAAGAGAGCATTTAGAAGTACAAATTAGTTTATTTTTGGAAACTAACAAATTTAAAATGCAGGAAATAAATGATGAAGCCACATATCAGCAGTCACAGAGATACAAGGAGACCAATACACTTAAGGGATTGACGTGGCATAAGACTTAGATAGGACATAAAGACTATCACTACTCTGACTGGAAAGGAACACTTCATTAGTGATGAGATCTTTAATATAAAACATTGAATCATGAAATTTAAAATAAACATGATTATCACGATAAAAGTTTTGAATAGAAAGTAGCGGTTTGGTAATATAAAGCACATGAAGAACATTAGATAATTTAAAAATACATTTTAAGGAATGTAATGTGTTATGTCCAAATGTGATATGGCAAGGCCCTTATCATCACCAACATGCAAAATGATCATTATCAATATAGGATGTAGAATCGATCATAGTTGTAAGGTCATGTGTAATGTGTTGGTTCAAGCTGGTGTTAGGGAACCAAGTAGCGGCAAAAACATTCCTAACAACAAGATGAGCAGAGGGTTGTTGGGTACTGCTATAAAACTGGACACAATGTGGAGCTGTGTGGCTGAAGGTTGAGCATAATTGACACTTGACGTTCTGCTGTCCAGACCACTATCCAAACTCTATATTACGTTTGTTTTGCTGCCATTTGTTCTGCCTCTAGTCGGCAGCAACCGAGGACCTGTTCTGATGATTGTAATAGTTGTTTTTGGGATGCTAGTTTTCACGAGAATGACTCCTGTTAGGATTGAAACTAGGTTGTAATGAGATGTAGCAAGATGGGCAGAAGGTGTTGGCAGCAGTGGTGGCTACGGTAGCATAGTGATGACAATAGAGGTTAGTTGGCATCCATGGAATGAAGAAAGTTCTTGTGCAGAAATTCATGGGTAAGGAGGTGGCTATGAAGGTCAGCATATGATAACGATTCTGCCTTGGTTACAAGACTAGTTACCAAGTCTTTGAACTCAACATGAAGGCCACATAACACATATAGATTAAAATCTTCAAGAGATATAGGCCGACCAACAACAACAAATTCATCAAATAATGATTTTGCTTGTTACATGTATATAGTAACCGATGTATCACCCTGCTAAAGATCTTGAAAAGAACCATGAAGTTGCATAATGCGAGAGTTAGACGGAGATGCGAGAGCTTTTTCAATAATGTGCCAAACACAATATGAGGTATGACAATTTATCACAAGATGCAACACATCCATGGAGAGAGAGGAGAGTAATGCGCTTAAAATAAGTTAATCATGTTGCTTCCAACAAAGAAAAAAAAGGTTGATTGTCGAAGAGGAACCAGCAGAACTGTCAGAAACATGAGATGAAGGACACGACACTAAGCCATCAACAAAATGAAAAACACCTTGATTAAGAAGATATGATTTCATCTGCATTTGCCAATAGAAATAATTTGTGTTTGTAAGTTTCAACAAAACAATTTGTTAGGTGTTGGACAAAGCTACTATGGTTGGAGTTGGTGTTCCCATAATATGAAGAGGAATGGCAGAAACATGAGAAGAATAATCATTGATGTGTTCTGCAAGTGAAAGAGGCTGCTGCTGTGGAAGAATACCACCGGCAATAGCTTGTGGGTGGCTGGCCGTCTGGGTTGCAATGTCGGTGCGAAGGGAGAAGTCAACAGTTGTAGCAACAATAGAATCCATTTGGGAGAGGGAGAGAGGAGTTCTGATGGTAAAATGTCAGAATACCAAGTTAAGAAAAAGTAGAAAGCTTAACCTTTAGTTAGCCAATCATTTTTTATTGATACGTGTAGGGTAATATACAATGATTAAGATAGAGATTACAATACTAGAATAGTTCCTATATATACATTCTATAATAATAAATCCATTGAACATAAAAAAATTAATGAAAATGAACCAATTATATTGAAAATTTTAAGGTGGAAAAACTCTTTGAAGTAAATTTATTCAAAGGTGGATAAAATGGATTTCATTAATACCAAAAAAATGCCAGGAAATAGAATTTAAAGCTTGTGCGAGTACAATTTAATTACATTTCTCAACCAGCTCACAATATTCTCTTCCAGATTGAGGTTTCAAAATGAGTGATCATCTATGTGAATAAAACATACCATTGGTGTCCTCACTTCCACATTTCCGAAAGAAAGCCAACCTACTTTTCATGTGAAAGGTGGTTTCATGTATTTTTAGCTCTTGTTTTTTTTTCCCAGCCCATTGTGTCCAAAAGGCTGCCTCCATTATTCTGTTCTCTAGAACAATGATCGCGTTAGTATTCTTTACAGGAAGCATTTGTCTTTACTCTTTCTTCTGTCCTGGGGTTGTTCCCCAGCCAATCTCTTACGTGGCTTACATAAAAAAGAAATGGGGTCTAACCAGATGGAGCCATGGGAGTGTTTTAATATTAAATCTTCACCTGATAAGTCTTCAGTGTTTGCTAAGTTATACAACTTTATTTGACAGTAAACCAATATGATCCTAGTTATGAGAAAATTACATATTCCTAACAGATTAAGTTATCAATTCTTGTTTCTTTCCTTTTCCTCGTATTTCTTGATCATCAGCCTTTCTATTCAACCAGAGCTTCCTATACGGTCTTCTCACCATTTCTTTGGTTAATTTTTTCTACTGTTTCTGATGATATGGTAATGACTTGTCAATACTTAGTAGTGACAGATGAAAAAAATTCAAGAGGTGGATATCCATTGGTAAGAATCTCAATGTTTTTGCAGCACACAAGCAAATGAGGATTCTACGGTCGATGAGTGTTGTAACTTCATATGTACGAAGAATATCTGCAACGGGTATGGAGGACATCATGATTTGAGTGATGACATGCGCTGTTCTCCATCTACTCATGGAAAAAACAAGGCCTAGGAAAGTTAACTTTTTCATGCATTATCACAAAATTTCCAGGTGTGGATAAAGATTCATATTGCACTAGCACCACTGCCTAGCTAGAATTGTTTTGTGGTGGAGAAGAAGAGTGTCGGCAGACGTCCACCATGTCTTTAAGAGTACAATAAGAAAAGAAAAGAAAGATCGTAACAGATGCGGCGAGCACCAACATTTTTGATTGTACGTATATTATAAAAGGTCTCAACTTAATATTTATTTGGATAAGGATATATTCAGACATGCATCCTCTTAGATCAAGCATCTTAAACTTGTAAGGTTGAGATTGTTTCTTCCTTTTTCCATCGCAAGCTTTGATAAAATACCATCAGCGAAAAGAGGCTGCCATTCCTTCTAATCCAATATGTTTTCATGCATGTGGTACTTGGGAATAACTTTATTTTGAGGGGAAACCTTGAATGACCTTTGATACTTGCAACTTAAACTGTCACATATGATCTTTCTTGAGTTGGAAAATTATTGAAGATGCTGGCTATTATAACACAAATGAAGTAAGGTTCCTTAATTTTTGTGTTTTGATGGCATTATCAAAGAACAGTAGCCGCGAATAATATGTTAGCACCTCCTTGTAGCCAGCCAGAAATTTATGTGAATAGATATGCATGATATGCGCTGATGTGTTTGTGATTACATGCATGTGCGCATACACATGCATTTACATCCATATATGCGCGCGCACGTGCATCATACATGCATTCGCGTCAGGTAATGGATGGGACATGCGTGTGCTGATTCTAATCGCCAATATATCACTAGAATATGATGGCTTGCGAGTTTTGATGGCATAAATCTGGCTAACATGTTTTCTCATGTTGTTCAATTAATTGTCAGAATTTCTTTAAGAATTACCAAAAATATTCTTACAGTAGATTGCGATTTACCGATGGAATGACTTCAGATTTTTCTTCGAGTTTAGTTAGGATGAAAATCTGCAGTTCTCGATTTTGCATCACAAACGTGCAGGAACTTGCAACTGATTTCACCAAAAGGGTGGTGTTACAGAGTTTATTTTATCAAACATGTTCCTGTACGCCTTTTTTTATAAAAAAATTCTTAAAATGTTTGTGAGGTCCGCATTACAAATGGAACATGTGACAATGTTTTCCTATCAGCTTGAAATGATGTTCAAAGAAAAAAAAATGATGTTCTAAGAAAGGAAAAAAAAAGGAAAAGGAAAAAACAATGCTATCTATATGCTAGAAGCATCCAACTAAGGTAGTGTGAGGGATGCTTTAGCGTTGGCGCATGGCGATTAGTGCTCTTAACCATCATCATTGTAGCGATGCTCATGAGAACATAAACACCCTAGACTTCCTTAATTTCTTATTATATATAGACCCATTGGTTTCAACACCTATTCAGCAACAACTATAGTCCTTGTATCACCTCTTCTATTTTTATCATGGATGGAAAGAAATTGGAGTACAAAGGCTGGGTTGCGTTGAAAGAAATTGAGAGGCTCACAGAGAAGGCTGGTGAAGTTCAGGAAACTATACTGAAAGCGATCTTAATGCAAAATGGGGAAACTGAGTATTTGAGTAAGTACATGAAGGGGTCAAAGGACGTAGACGAGTTTAAGTTCCATGTCCCTGTCATTACTTACAAGGATGTCTGTCCTTATATCCAAAGGATTGCTACTGGAGAAGACTCTTCTCTTGTTACCGGTCATCCTGTTTCTGAGATGTTATGCAGGTCTTTCCCTCTTTCACCATAACATTTCTTGTGCTTGTTCACTTGTAAAATGCTTTCCTTATTTATTTATTTTTTAATTTTTTCCATGGTTTTGATTTTACATTCTGTCATTCTGCATTTGCAGTTCAGGGACTTCTGCAGGAGAGCCTAAGTTAATGCCATCAATAGCAGAAGATCTAGATCGCCGAACCTTTGTATATAACCTCATCATGCCGATAATGAACCAGTTATTTACATCTTCTCTACATTTTATAACTGCATCATATAGCTATGAGTCTATTACTGTTTCTATATAGTGCTTAACGTTTTGATATACAGCAGTTGCACTAAAACATTATTAATCTTCTGGGCATATTTAGAAATTATTTTTATAAGGGTAAGCTACCTAGAAGCAATACTAGTCCTTTCCCTCTTTTTATCAGCATCTGTTAATTTCAGACAAAAATGCTCTCTCTTCGCTCCCTCGAGCAGTGGGCCCTTCATCCTGAGCATGAAGGGTAGCACTCACTGATTAACTGATTAAGGGCATGCTGAACTGGAATATTTGATAAGACATGATGCTGTGCGTCAGTTGTTTGAAATTCTGAGGACTATCTCCCTTCAAAAATCAGAGTCTTGTATGTGCTTAAAATGCTCTATTTGCTTAGAAGCCAAGATACCTTCCAGAAAAAGGTGAACTAAAGTAATCAGCCTTGTCCTATTTGTTGAGCAGGGAACCCTGATGAGGGGTATTACTTTTGTTTTATTGTGAGTCTCTGCTTGGATAGGAGATTTTACCCTTTATAGTTCTATTATAATTAGACGTGTATTGAGTGGTTGCAGCTGCAAATGAATATCAGTCAAGTCAATATTAATTTGGGGACCGTTATCATGTTATTGTCTTCTAAGCATTTCTTTTTCATTAAAATCTTAAATCCAGCAGTATATGTTAGGTTAACACTATCATTTCAGGTACATCTCTGGTCTTGATGAGGGCAAAGCAATGTTCCTGTACTTTATCAAGGCGGAAATGTCTACTCCCTGTGGCTTACCAGCTCGAACTGTGCTAACTAGTTACTACAAAAGCAAACACTTCAAGTGCCGAACCCGTGATGCATTCAATGATTTCACTAGCCCGGACCAAGCCATCCTATGCAAGGATAGCAACCAGAGCATGTATTGCCAGTTGCTATGTGGTCTAGTTCACCGTCATCAAGTCCTAAGGCTTGGAGCAGTGTTTGCGTCAGCTTTTCTTCGAGCCATTTCATTTCTTGAGCGCAACTGGGGTCGACTATGCAATGATATACGCAGTGGTGACTTAGATCCTGCCATCACAGATCCTGAATGTCGTTCATGCATGTCAATGTTACTAACATCACCGAATCCTTCTCTTGCGGATGAGATTGAGGATATTTGTAGCAATAAATCGTGGAAGGGAATCTTATGTCACCTTTGGCCTAGAGCTAAGTACATTGAGGCGGTGGTGACTGGGTCTATGGCACAATATATACCATCGCTTGAGTATTATAGTGAAGGGAAGTTGCCCTTGGTGTGTACAATGTATGCATCCTCAGAGTGTTATTTCGGTGTCAATTTGAAACCTTTATGCGATCCTGCAGACGTGGCTTTTACCCTCTTGCCTAACATGTGTTATTTTGAGTTTATACATCTGGGAGAGAATGGGACCTGGTTAGTGAACATAGATGAGGAAGAAGAAGTGCCCAATGATAAGCTTGTCAATTTGGTGAATGTTAGACTCGGCTCCTACTATGAGTTGGTGGTTACTACCTTTGCTGGTAAGAAGCATCTCTTAATTGGTTTTGCTTTTCCAATTTTTAGTGTTTGCCAAGTCATCGAGGCCCCGGAGGAAGTCATTTTCTGAAAACGCCTTTTTTAGCTGATCTATTATGGTTCCTCTCTAATATTATCCTCCAAGATGTCACTTTTGTGAAGTACATGAACTGGACAATTTTTCTGAACAAACACGGAGAAATTAAACGTTAACAACTTACTGTTGCTAGTGCTGCATATAATTATTATTTTGTCTCTCTGTCTGAAAGATCATTATCCAATTATATTCCACATGAAGTGGGATTCTAGGAGGGAGATTTTGGAGAAGGTAATTTGAATGGAGCGGGAGCTTTCATGATTCAAACTGCTATTGCTCTTGATATAAATATGTTACCCTTGTAAGGCTTCACACAAAATAATCTTTTGATGAATGATTCAGGGCTATATCGTTATCGTATAGGCGATGTGCTCCGCGTGACAGGATTTCACAATAAAGCCCCGCAATTCCAATTCATTTGTAGGAGAAATGTCGTTCTCAGCATTGACAATGACAAAACTAACGAGGAAGATCTTCACAAGAGCATCACAGCTGCGAAGAAATTACTGGAACCCTATGATGCCCTCCTCGTGGAATACACTAGCTACGCAGACACATCGTCTGTACCGGGGCATTATGTGCTGTATTGGGAGATTCTCCATGATGCATCATTCCCAGACTCTTCAGCCCAACTTGACGTCAAACTACTCCAAGAATGTTGCATTAGTGTAGAAGAAGAACTTGATTATGTGTACAGGCGATGCCGTGCTCACGACAAGTCTGTAGGACCACTGGAGATACGTGTGGTGGAGTCTGGCACATTTGAGGCACTAATGGATTTTTTCATTGGCCAAGGGGCATCAATCAATCAGTATAAAACACCAAGGAGCATCAAGTCGAATGCTGCTCTTAAGTTACTTAATTCCCATGTTAAGGCATCAGCTTTTAGTCCAAGAGATCCTGCTTGGATCCCTTGATTCTGTTGATCAAACTTGAACCTTTTTCTCCTGATCGTTCGTCGATACTTCCACTACTAGTCAAAGCAGATATAAAGGGCTAATCAACAGCAATGTGGAATGCCCTGAACCATTATATATGTACCTAAAACGGGCTGCTTGTGTTCCTTTCTGGTTTTCTGGGAAATTTAATCTTCGATTATCATGAGATTTTCATGGTCTAGGCATATTTAGGCAACTATGCAAATGTATTAATATATAACCCCGTGAAAATCTGTCATCGAACGACTAGAACAAGGTAAAGGGTGCAAAGATATAAGCAGTGTAGCTGTTATATCATGTCACGAGGATTATCCAAACAGCAGTTCCCCAAAAATGAGAGATACATGTAAGCAGTGTAGCTGTTATATCATGTCACGAGGATTATCCAAACAGAAGTTGCCCAAAAATGAGAGATACATATAAGCAGTGTAGCTGTTAAATCATGTCATGAGTAGTATTTCATGCTTTTAGCAGCAAAAGGGTAAAAGGAACTGTCCCCTCCTGAACATCTTGGGCTTCAACTATGATGCCTTTCGAAAAATTCAAAGGTACCGTTATTGTAAGACCAGATGCTGTCATGGTTTCATTAGCTATCTACAAGACTCGGTGATCGTCCAGAATCATTAGTATCTCATAACATATTACTCATGAATGAGTTATTATTGAAGTATTATACATATATAATTGGTGCTTCAGGACATTCTGCTGATCATTTTCCCCTTCTTGATGGTGTTGTGGTGCTCCACAAGTGATAGCTACACTCCATCCCGTAACCTTGTGGAGTGCTGAGCTGCACTGTTGGGCGTGCATCCGCAAAATCAGCACTCCATTTGCCTCTTTCTCCGAGACAATCCAATCAAGAATCAAAGGCTACTGTTCTTCTTTTTTCCTCGATGAATTGTGTGTTTTCTTATGCGTAAGCATTTATTTATAGTGACCCACCATTTTGGAATTAGTGCATTCCATCGACTTGATCTTGTTGAAAAGAGGAAACAAAAGGATCCTCCCGCTCGACAACATATTTGAGCGTGCCGCAACATGCGCATGCATTTTCGGTCTTCCCACAGTTCGATCAAAGACGATATTGATACAAAAGCCTTCTCCAGGCCAACGTCAACTCTTCTGTGTCCAGAGACCGAACCTAAAATTTAGGATCAGCAACATGATTTTTTTGGGTGCAAAACATGTATTTACTGTACAATAAACTTATGAATAATGAAAAAAATTCAAAATCTTAGGCTGAAAATGTAAAATAAATAAATAAATGTTAACTTTGTGAGTAGGGAAAGCAGGGATAAAGAAATTTTGTGCCCCTCTCTCAATTTAACATTATTTTTTTTTTTCGTTCACTTTTATTTTGGACCATAAATATATATTCTTAATATATACTTCGTTTCCATTATATAATAATCAAATAAACTGTAATCACTAAAACTTGAATTGCCTTCATTAAATAAAATTTATCGAATATACAACAACTAAACTATGTACGTCTTGTATAAAAAAATTATGAAATAATATGATAATGTTTGTAATATAATAAAAATGTAAATATTTTTTAGTTTATAATTATATAATTATTTAGAAATGATTTCTTTTTCCACTGGTACTAGCACTCTCCTTTTCTCTTAAGATGAAGTCGTGGGTAAGATTCTTCGAAAAATTTTGAGCATAAACACACGACATAAAAACTTGTTGGAAAATTGTGTCAACATTTGAGATTCAAGGAACAAGGCTGTAATATCACAAAAAGAAAAAGGTGTCGAGTCAGCAGGCACTATATGTTAGTGTTTAAAGTATGATTTTATATGTACAGTGCTGCCATGATGTCCTCATATGTATAACCAAATATCTTTGGGGTTAGTTACATTGTTTGGTCACTGTATTATGTTACCATGATTAATTGAGTCCCTCTACTACTAATTTCATACGTGAAGTCCCTCTAATATCTATTCCGTCTACATTTAGGGCTTTCTATTTGAGACGTTGTTGACTGAAAAGTGAAAGAAGAAAGATAATTTGATGATTGACTATGGTGCTAATTCTGTCATTTGACTTACTCTTTTTCCTCTAAAAAGATTTATTGCATGAAAATGAAAATCTAATCTTCAAAACAATTAAAAAATAAAATAAATTAAAAGTAATTTAATGATAAAAAATAAATTAATTAATCAATTTCTAAAAAAATCATATTAAAAAAAAAATTCTTTTATTTAATAAATCAATATTTTTTTATTAAGCCTTTTCATCTTTTTTTCGTTTTGATTTTAATTTGTCCTCCTCGTTTACATTCCTTTCAAAGTGATTTTTTGAATTTTAATATGTTTTTTTTTGTTTATTTTATTCTTAATTCTTTTTTTTTTTCTAGAATGAATTGTATTATTATATTTTACTCATTTTGAATTTTGAATTATTTTGATATTTTTCATCATGTTACAAATTTATTTTATTAGAAAATCCAGGCCAGAATGGGTCAAATAAGACACATATCAATCATTCAACATATCAAATATTCCTTAGTAACGGCATGTCTAATGGAAGACTCCAATTATAAATGGAATAGATAGTAGAGGGACTCAATTAGTTATAGTAACATAGTACAAGGACCACGTGTGTTATTAACCCTATCTTTGTCACTAAAGAAACCACAAAAGAATGGTTCATCTTAAAACTACATCCACAAATTACCGAGTTTCTTTGTCTTTACTTTAATATTAACACAGCTGAAATTCATGGAGAACGGTGATTTTTTAAAATTCACAAGTACATAAATAATACGTTATTTAGTGTTTAGGACAATGGTTAATTAATAGGTTTAAATAATTGGCTTTCTTGTCCTTAGATTTGATGAACACCAAGCTAATAATGAAAGTTTAAGTACCTGGAAAAATAATTCTAATAGGAGGATTTAAATACTCTCTGATGATAAAGTTAGTATCTTTATGAAAAAGATAATAAATAACTTAAAATAGCCTTACATTCAATAAATAAAGATATTTGTTCTTGAGTTTTAGAATGATTAATGTTATGAAATATATGTAAGTTTTTCTTAAGTAATGAAAGTTCTAAACCCTTACCTAGATGATTCAAGGGGTATTTATACTACTCCCTGAACCTTGTTGTTTTCAGAAAACGAAAGGAATGAAAAGTTTTTTGTTTTTTATGGCATTAATGAGACATATATATCCCTTATATATTATTAATGAGATATTAAGTACGGTAGGTCTCTCACGAGACCTTTTACACACCTATAAGTCTAGGGAAATTATTACCTTATACATGAAAAACTCATATAATTGTTCTAGATAAAGAGACATGACAATTTATCATGCTTATAATACTTTTAATCCAAGATATCATCTAGGGTCCAACATATAATTGTAGAACCTAATAGTCTTTGAATCTAAATGCTTTGAGTTTGACATGTTTTGTCAGAACTATATTTGTCTAAATGTTGGCTGATTGTCAAATTCAGGTGTCTTGGGTCTAGTACGTTCAATTACTTAAGGTTTGGCTGATTGCCAAACTCAAGTATTTTGGGTATGACACATTCGCTAAGTGATTAGTACTTAAAAGTGTATTTTTATCAAAGTTTTATATCATCATTTTGCACTTGAAGTATCAATAACTCCTTAACTAAAGCATGTTTTATAATAACATACCTAATAATATAAGATAACTTTAATTTATGGTAAATGTTCATCTTAAATGCAGGCCTATCACATAAATAAAAAGATTGATTGATGAGTTTAAGTATTGAAATTGAAAGGACAAAGAGAGGTCCAAACTTAGAAAAGAGATGTTAGTGCAATCCAAACTGAAACACTGTTTGGTAATTGGGTCATATCTTGAGTTCTAGATGTCCAAATGACCTCAAATTTTTGGAAAGATTCGGTAAGACATAGGCCTACAACTTTCACGTGGAGTCCAAGATTTAAAAAGGCTATTTTCAAGTCCAAATTATAGCAACAACGGAGAAATTCAAATCTGTTCTGCAGCCCAGACACTGTTCAGTGTTTAGTCCATATCTCAAGTTCTAGAAGTCCAAATGACCTAAATTGTTTTTTTCCTGGAAAGATAAGATAATTTCCTATAACTTTCATGAGTACAAGTGGTTCAAGTTCTGATGCTAACAATGATGTTTTATTCAGACAAAAAGATAAGGATTTTCACCAAGTCAAGAGTTGGCCACCCACTCAACAATTAGTCATCAAATCAATAGTTTTAAATTTTGGCCTGTTAAAGAAGGCATTTGCCATGCATTTAGGGGCTTGGTTGTTCCGATCAAGAACTTGCTCTTGCTCTCTCTCTGTCTCTCTCTTTATATTTTTTTTTTGTAATTCTTAAGTTTTGATTTCATTAATATCTTGTTTATGCTTTTCATTTCCTTTCCTTTACTTAGTTAACTTGTATCTTATTTATGTTTTTATTTTTTTTTATTTATGTTTCTCTTCTTCATTATGTTTAGCTAAGTTTATTATGTCAAGGTGAAAAGGTTATACTAATGGTGTAAGAATAAGTATGGTGTAAACTCAACATGGACCTTAATGTTTAATATTAACATGTCTTATCTTTTTATCTTACTAATTCTTAATACCTTGCTTGTTAAATGGTTAATTTAGATTTGTGTTGTATAACACTTGGTACAACAAATGCTTGGCACTCTCATAGCCCAACTGTATGGACCTACACCTATGCTATGAAAGGAACTTGATTTGTTGTTAATATAAGTTAGCATCATGAATTCCTGATAATATTTAAAAGTTTGGTGTTACGTAAATAAGATAATTAATATGATCATGTTAACAATTTATAATGAGCTATTAATGACAAATCATCCGATTGAAACCTTTTTTGTGTATGGTTCCCAGTTGAGTAATAAGAGTTTATACTATACTTGTTTGAAATACCATTAGTGGATCCTCTAACCTTGACATTTGTTTTTATAATTATTTAATCCTTACATTAATCTTTCATCTCAAAGTTCTCATCAACTTCTTTATTATTATTATTGTTGTTGTTGTTGTTGTTGTATTATGGTTATTTATAATTTATACAATTAACCTCCCTTTGGTTGGACCCTGGTCTTGCCGGGTTATTTATTACTTCAAAACTCCTGCACTTGGGAGAAAACATGGCTGCAAAATCTTAGGTCAGGATCCATTCGTGCTTGAGATGAAATGCAACAACAATTTTTAAAGAAATTTTTTCCATCTCACATAACCAACTTTTTCAAAAGACAAATCATCACTTTCACTAAAAAACCAGGTGAAACATTTTACCAATGCTAGGATAGGTATCAAGACTTGCTTAATACTCGCCCTCATCATGGTTTTGAAACATGGTGATTGGTTTCACAATTTTATGAATGGTTAACACCTAAAGATAGACAAATGGTTGAATTGATGTACAATGGAACTTTTGAAGATAAAGACCTTAATGAAGCAATGGAGTACCTAGACTTTTTCTAGCTGAAAATGCGCAAAATTGGGACACTATAGGCACTTATGAGGCACCAAGTAAAACCAAACCTCATACATCTAGTAGAGGTATGTATAATCTTAGGGAAGATCATGACCTCCAAGTCAAGTTTGCATCATTAGCTAGAAAAGTTGAGGCACTAGAATTGAAAAAGAGTGGTCAATTAAAATTTGTTCAAGACATTGTGTGTCAAATCTGTGAAACAAATAAACATGCAACCAATGACTGTCCAACTTTACCTTCTTTCAATGAATGCCTCCATGAACAAGCCCATGCTTTAAATAGTTTTCAAAGGCCCAATCATAACCCATACTCGCAAACATACAATCTTGGTTGGAGAAACCACCCAAATTCAAGTTGGAAGAGTGATAACAATAATGCACAAACTTCACAACCATCGTTTCAAGCACACCATAATTTCCAAAATTCTCATAGATATGCACCTCCTTATGCTCCACCTCCTAGAAGAAATGTTGAGGAAACATTGCATGCATTCATTAAAAAGCAAGAGACAATCAACACTCAACTTACTCAAAGCATCACAGATTTTAAAGATGCTCTTGCAAAATTCACATCTGCTCTCAGTTTTCATAAGAAAGGTAAGTTTCCATCTCAACCATAACAAAATCCAAAGAGGCAATACAATGCAAATGCAAGTAGTTCTGGAAGCCAACACACGGATCAAGTGAAATTAGTCATCACTCTTCGTAGTGGTAAGGTTATTGAAAAACTCACTCTTGAACCTTGTGAGAAAGATGATAAGTCAATCTCTGAGGGTAAGGAAGGGGTTGAATTTGAACATTGTAAAGAAAAGACTGATTCTCCGCCAGCACTTCTATTTTCTCATGCAATGACCAAACAAAGGAAAATCAATCACAATTATGAAATCCTTGAAACTTTCAAACATGTAAGGATCAATATATCTTTGTTGGATGCTATTAAACAGGTACCTTTTTATGCTAAATTTTTGAAAGATCTATGCATTGTGAAGAGAAAACTGAAAGTGAAAAAGAAAGCATTTTTAGTCGAACAAGTAAGTGCTATTCTTCTAGACCAATAATACTTTGAAATATAAAGACCCTTGTTGTCCTACAATTTCTTGCTTTATTAGAGAACATAAAATTGAAAGAGCTTTAGTTGATCTTGGAGCTAATGTGAATTTACTTCCATATTCGGTTTTTCAAAGTCTCAATCTAGGTGAGTTAAAACCAACTTCTGTAACTCTTTTACTTGCTGATAGATCTATAAAAGTGCCTAGGGGAATAGTTGAGGATGTGTTATTACAAGTTGATAAATTCATTTACCCTGTAGATTTTGTTGTCTTGGATACACAACCCGTTGAAGCATGTAATTCAATTTATATTATTTTAGGACGTCCCTTTCTTGCAACTTCTAATGTATTGATTGATTGTAGGAATGGACTGATGAAGCTATCATTTGGAAACATGACATTGGAGATGAATATTTTCAAGATTTGTAAGGAACCTGGAGATGATAATGATTTACAGGAAGTGAACTTTATTAAAAAATTAGTTCATGATCAATTTCAAACCACTTCTAGTGAAACTGAGATTGATGAACCTCATGATTTGCAAATGGTTTATTTTCAGGAAGAATCAAAGTTAAAGAATTGGAAATCACAAATTGAAGAATTGCCACCACTATCAATTGAGTCTATACCTTCAAGTGTTCAACCACCAAAACCTGATTTGAAGCCGTTACCATTCAATCTCAAATACTCATTTTTGGGAGAAAATGAAACTTTTCCGGTAATAATCTCTTCCAAACTTAATGCACATCAAGAAGGTAAGTTATTACAAACTTTGAAAATGCACAAAAATGCATTTGGATGGACCATAGCTAATATAAAAGGAATTAGTCCTTTGATTTGCACACACATGATTTATTTGGAGGAAAATGCTAAACCCTCTAGAGAAATGCAACGAAGACTTAATTCTAATATGAAAAAAGTAGTGAAAAATGAAGTCATTAAGCTTCTATATAATAGAATCATTTATTTTATTTCTGACAGCAAATGGGTAAGTCCTACCCAAGTTATACCCAATGAGTTAATTTCAACTCGGACTATTACTGGTTGGCGCATGTGTATTGACTATAGAAAACTTAATTCAATGACTAGAAAAGATCATTTCCCTTTACCTTTCATGGATCAAATCCTAGAAAGAGTTGCAGGTCATGAATTTTATTGTTTTCTAGATGGCTATTCAGGTTACAACCAAATTGAAATTGCATTGGAAGATCAAGAGAAGACTACTTTCACATGTCCATTTGGTACTTTTGCATATCGAAGAATACCTTTCAAATTATATAATGCACCAACACATTTTAAAGATGCATGCTTAGCATATTCAGTGATATGGTTGAACTTTTCCTTGAGATTTTTATGGATGATTTTTCTGTTTTTGGTAATTCATCTGATGATTGTTTAACTAACTTGAAAAATGTTTTGAACAGGTGTGAAGAAAAGAATCTTGTATTGAATTGGAAAAAATATCACTTAATGGTAACAAACGGCATTGTACTTGGTCACATTGTTTTATCGAAAGAAATTGAGGTCGACAAATATAAAATCGAGTTAATTGCCAACTTACCAACACCAAAATCTGTTAAAGATGTTAGATCATTCTTAGGACATGCTGGTTTTTACAGAAGGTTCATCAAAGATTTTAGTGTAATATCTAAACCATTGTGTAACCTTCTAACAAAGAAAAATGTTTTTAAATGGACTGAATAATGTGAAAAAACCTTTATTAAACTTAAAAGCTTACTTACTTCTGCTCCTGTCATTCAACCTTTTGATTGGTCACAACCTTTTGAAATAATATGCGACGCTAGTATAACACTTGGTACAATAAATGCTTGTCACTTTCATAGCCCAATTGTATGGTATTACATATACCTGTGCTATGAAAGGAACTTAATTTGTTGTTAATACTTGACCGCTTTTTATGATCGGCTTGTTTTAACTCGCAAGTGCACGAGTGTGCGATGTAGCAATTAACTCGGTAAGATCGAGGTCATATCCACAGAGAGCTAGATCTAGAAATTAAGCTAGGTAACAAAAAAAAAACTTGAGAGAAATTAAATTAACAATAACTTGGTTGAAAATAATTGATGGATTTGTTTTCAAAGATGAAAAGAAATGTAAATATATTTTAAATGACAAGAAAAAGTAAGTCTTGGTCCAAATCAATTTTAATGGTGATGTATTGGTGATTTCTTCAACATATATAAGATAACTCAACCTAATATCAACAATGATGATATTAGATCGGGAGATATTACAATGAAGTTTAAAAAGATGAAGATTAATTATTGCTTAAGAATGAACAAGTACTTTCATATTAAGTAAGACATTGAATCAAGCAATCTCTATACCAAAACTAAGGTTTGTGCATAAAAATTCAAGATTATAACATTACCTAAATGATTTCTAAAAATTCTTTGCAATAATAAAACATTCATGAAGAAAATGAGAAGATAAACATTAAGATTCATTTATATCTTAAAGAACTCACCTCAATCACCATCATCCTTGATTTGGATCCAAGAAAGAGATTAGCCAACCATGATTATATATAAGAACACTTTAATAAACATGAAATAACTTGAATCAAACTGAAATAATAAGTTTTACAAACTAAAGAACCAAAATCTACAAAGAAGAACACAACAGAATTTCAGTAAAAATTCGAACACAAATCTGACTCTAACTTTGGACAGAAATTAGACCCTCTTAGAAGCCTCCCCTGGAGATGGCTATTAGAGACATATTTATAGGCAATTCTGTTAGCTTTCCAGATCATTAAAGAAAAGCTAATTTGGACATCTGAGTCAAAAGTTATGGGCAAAACACCGAAAATTATTCTGGAAAATCAAACCAGGCCAGCTTGGAGAACACTTTGGTGCACATTTTTCTTCCTCCTTTATGAGCTGTCTCTTTCTTCTTTTTGACCCAAAATAATGTCACAATGTCCCCTCCAGCTTTTCATTTATGTGCTTGCCCTCTTGGATCAATGAATTGCCCAAAATAAATCAAATATTATTTGTTGTGTGGACATATAAGATCATGGATTATGCTTGGGCTGATTTGGAGGCTGATTTGGGGCTGATTTGGGGCTGAATTTAAGCATCAAATAAATATACAAATGTACCTATTATTTGGGCTAAGATTGATATTGAAACCTTGAGTGTTTGATGGTTGAAGTTTGCACACAACATAAGGCAAGTTTGGGCTTGAAATGGATCATATGATATTCTTTTCTAGAATTGGAATAGAATTGATTTTTGGGGCAAATTTGGAGCACTTATTTGAACCAAGATTTGCTTCAATCTTCAACTAAATTTCTCTTCAATTCTTTGTTCCGAATTCTGACGTTGAATTTTCTAAAATAATTCATTAAAGCTCCAAAAACCTATCGAAACATTAAAAGAAACTTCATTACTAAAAAACACATCACTTATTATAAAAACCCAAATAAGAACAATTAATACATATGTAAAATAAAGGACTTAATGATACTTTTGATGCACAATCACACCCCCCAACTTAGATTTTGCTAGTCCTCAAGCAAAACAAAACATAAAACCTTTGAAATAAAAACAATAATAATAACATAATTAGGCTCAACTCATCACACTTAAAGGACCTATCATGCAAACATTGGTATCTTTAACTTAGTGCACACAATAGCAAATAAAGAAAAATAAGCATACTCACATTCTCTAAATCAAACATCCATACAAAATTTCAAATTCAATCGTATTTATCATGCAACCAACATAATTGATTCACGTGAAAACTCAACTTGTAATCTTCCCTTCTCACTACTACAAACAAGGTAGCAAACTAGAGAAATATATATATATATATATATTCTTTTTTTTTTTTTTTTTTTTTGAGATATTATTTATTCTGTCTTTAAGTGGTCACTTCCCTTTTGACGCGAATACAAACATTTGTGATGAATGCACCTGGTTACTCATAAAGTCACAAACTTAAAGTGCTTTTGCATACTCATATTTCAAGCTGCCGTTTGACGTAAAGATAAACATTTGTGATGAATACCCCTAGTTACTGAGCAACTCAAAACATTGGAGTAGATAGAACTTTGTACACATTTATTTATTTATTTGTGTAATAATTATTACTTTATTTACTTAAACCTTGTTTAGGACTAGATCAAAAGGGATAATCACAAGTAAAGCATCACACTCATCTTTCATGCATAATCACACAACTCACACAACTTTTACAAGGAAAGATGTACTTTAATAATCTTAAAAAAAAAAGGATGTTATATCTTGCTTTATAAGATATTATCTATCCCAAATTAAAGCATGCAATGTTCAACATAATAATGATTCAAAAATGTAATGTTGATCCTAAACAAGTCTCATTCACATACGAATGCAAGTTTTTTTTTTTTTTTTAACAAGCATGGTTATCTCAAGCATTCAACATAATCAAATATCTAAAATTAAGTTTTACATTATCCTCAATGTAAAAAAGAAAGAGAAGAAAAGTATAAAGATTAGAAAACTGTTACTCCCCTTTTGTTTTCAAGGATGAATGTCTGATTGACTTGGACATGAACTGACTTCTAGCTTGATTTTTTTTTTTAACCTGCATATCACAACTAAAAGAAAACATTGATTTTTTTTTTGAAAATAAAGAACCTCACACCCCCCAACTTAAAATAATGCATTGTTCCTAATGCATGAACAAGAAAATATAAGAGATGGAAGAAAGAAAATAAAAATAAAAATAAAAATAAAAACTCATTACTTCTGATACTACAATGGTATTGGATCTTCAAGATCCAATGTCTCAACTTCAGCCACAACGTTTTCAAGATAAGGTTTCAATCGATGACCATTTACTTTGAAAACATTTCCATTCTTAGGATTTTCTACCTCAAATGCACCATGCTCAGAGATGGATTTAATCACAAATGGACCAATCCATTTTGTCCTCAACTTCCCAGGAAAGAGATGTAATCGTTAATTACACAAGAGAACCTTTTGACCAATATAAAAGGATTTTCTAAAAATATGTTTATCATGCAAAGCTTTCATCTTATGTTTTGAAATTTTTGCATTTTCAAATGCATCATTTCTCAGCTCCTCTAATTCATCCAATTAAAGCTTTCTATTTTTCCAACCTCGTTTTCATTGTCATTGAATTGCCGGATGGCCCAATATGCACGGTGCTCAATCTCAACAGGGAGATGACAAGGCTTTCATAAACCAGCCTATAAGGAGACATTTCTAAAGAGGTCTTGTAAGCAGTGCGATATGCCCACAAAGCATCAACTAGTCGTAGGGACCAATCCTTACGGTTTGGATTAACTGTTTTCTTTAAAATGTTCTTGATCTCCCTATTTGCCAACTCAGCTTGGCCACTAGTCTATGGGTGATATGGGGTACTGACCTTGTGAATTACACCATATTTTCTCATCAACATCCCAATGGGCTTGTTACAAAAATGCTTACCCCCATCACTAATCATAGCCCGGGGCATGCCAAAACGAGAGAAAATATTTTCTTTCAAGAATTTGACAACAACTCGATGGTCATTAGTGCGAGATGCAATGGCCTCCACCCATTTAGACACATAATCAACAGCTACAAGGATGAATTGGTAGCCAAATAAACTTGGAAAAGGTCCCATGAAATCAATCCCCCAACAATCAAATATTTCTAAAACAAGAATGGGGTTAAGGGGCATCATGTTATGCCTAGTGAGGTTACCTAGTCGTTGGCATCGGTCACATGCAATACAGAAGGCATGGACATCTTTGAACATAGTGGGCCAATAAAAACCACACTGTAAGATCTTGGCAGTGGTTTTCTTGGAAGAGAAATGCCCACCACAGGCTAATGCATGACAAAAATTAATGACACTTGGAATTGCATGATCAGGGATGCACCGCCTAACAATTTGGTCAGGGCAATATTTAAATAGGTAGGGGTCATCCTAAAAAAAAGTACGCACGTTGCGCAAGAATTTTTGTTTATCAAGTTTAGACCAATGAGAAGGAATCTGACTTGTGGCTAGGTAATTTGCTATGTCAGCATACCATGGAGAGCTAATGTAGGAAACAGTACCTGCACAAAATAAATTTTCATCAGCAAAGAATTCATTTATTGGAGATTCATCAGTTATGGTCTCATAGCTTGAAAGACGGGACAAATGATCAGCCACTACATTCTCTACTCCCTTTTTATCTCGAATTTCAAGGTTAAACTCTTGGAGTAGGAGGTTCCATCGAATCAAACGTGGCTTGGCATCCTGTTTTGTGAGCAAGTATTTCAATGCTGCATGATCAGTGAAAACAATAACAAGAGATCCAACCAAATAAGACCTAAACTTGTCTAATGCAAAGACCACAGCTAAGAGTTCTTTTTCAGTTGTAGTGTAATTCAATTGAGCATCATTCAAAGTCTTGCTAGCATAATAAATGACATGAGGCTTCTTATCTTTTCTTTGCCCTAAAACAGCCCCTACCGTAAAATCACTAGCAACACACATTAGTTCAAATGGTAAAGACCAATCAGGAGCTTGTATATTGGTGCAGTGGTCAACAATCCTTTAAGCTTTTCAAAAACTTCTTGACATTTTGATGTCCAATCAAATTGAACATCTTGTGACAACAAGTTACATAATGGTTTGGCAATGGTACTAAAAGAATGAATGAATCTTCGGTAAAAACCAGCATGTCCTAAAAAGGATCTCACATCTTTCACAGTCCTAGGGGTAGGTAATTTTTGAATGACTTCAACTTTTGACTTATCTACCTCTATCCCTTTTGAAGAGACAATGTGACCTAAAACAATGCCATGCGTCACCATAAAATGACACTTCTCCCAATTAAGTACAAGATTGCTCTCTTCACATCTTTCAAGAACTTTTTCTAAATGCATTAGACACAACTCATAAGAATCCCTATAAACTGAAAAATCATCCATGAAAACTTCCAAAAAAATTTCCACCATGTCACTAAAGATACTCATCATACACCTTTGAAAAATAGCTGGTGCATTACACAAGCCAAAAGGCATTCTTCTATAAGCATAGGTACCAAAAGGACAAGTGAAAGTGGTTTTTTCTTGGTTTTCTAAAGAAATCTCAATTTGGTTGTAACCTGAGTATCCATCAAGAAAACAATAGAAAGCTCTTCCAGCTACTCTTTCAAGCACTTGGTCTAAAAATGGAAGCGGAAAATGGTCCTTCCTAGTCACCATGTTCAACTTACGATAATCAATGCATATACGCCATCCAGTTTGGATTCTAGTTGGTACTAGCTCATTATTTTCATTCTTCACTACCGTGACTCCAGATTTTTTAGGGACAACTTGGGTTGGACAAACCCATTTTGAGTTTGCAATGGGGTAAATGATACCTGCATCAAGTAGTTTAAGCACTTCACCTCTCACTACTTCCTTCATATTTGGGTTCAGTCGTCTTTACATTTGCCTCACAGATTTAGCCTCTTCTTCAAGATAAATTCTATGTGTACATAAAAGAGGGCTAATTCCTTTCAAGTCAGTGATTGTCCACCCAATTGCTTTTTTGTGTTTTCTCATCACTCTCAAAAGTTCTTGTTCCTGCTCTATGCTAAGTTTTGATGAAATCACAATAGGATATGTTTCATCTTCCCCTATAAATGCATACTTAAGATCACTCGGTAAAGGCTTCCTTTCTGGTTTATAAGGTTGGATAAGAGATGCCTCAACTTTCACTTAGGGTGAAATCAAAGGCTCAAACGATGGGGTCCATTGACCTATTGACATAATAGGCATTGGATCCAGATAAGTCTCGAGTTCTCTTACTTCCTCATCAACACATTCCAAAGAAAAGTCTTTCATCATGAATTAAAGTTCTTTCCAATGGATCCCTTACCCATTCTCTCTCAAAGTTTTCTTGACAAATTGTTTGGATCAAATCTACCTCTCTAATGTCCTCATGTTCACCAATTTGTTTGGAGACATTGAATATGTTCATCTCTACAGTCATATTCCCAAAAGACAATTGCATCACCCCATTCCTATAGTTAATTAAAGCATTGGATGTAGCTAGGAAAGGTCTACCTAAGATGACTGGGATGAGAGCATTAGAACCTTGAATAGGTGCAGTGTCTAACACTACAAAATCAACAGGAAAGTAGAATTTATCTACTTGGACCAACACATCCTCAACAATACCCCTAGGAATCTTGATTGACCTATCAGCTAATTGAAGGGTGATTCAAGTAGGCTTGATTTCTCCTAAACCTAACTGGTCGTAAACAGTGTAAGGTATCAAATTCACACTTGCTCCTAAATCCAACAAAGCTTGGTCTATCTTATGACTTCCAATAATGCATGAAATGGTAGGACAACCAGGATCTTTGTATTTGGGAGGGGTCTTAAACTGGATGATGGCACTAGCATGCTCAGTTAGAAAGGCTTTCACATTCAATCTCCTTTTGACTGTGTATAAGTCCTTAAGGAACTTTGCATAAGACGGGACTTGTTTAATTGCATTAAGGAGTGGAATGTTGACTTTCACTTGTTTGAACAATTCATAGATTTCCGAGTTCATAAGATCATGTTTAGGTTTCCCTAACCTCTGTGGAAATGGTGCTCTAGGAACAAATTCTAAATCACTCACTTTGTCTCCATTTTTTCTTGAATCATCTCCTTTCTCACTCATCTCTTTTTCATTTATCTCGCTTTCTTTGTCACTCAAACTCTCATTTGTCACTTGTGTTTTGATTCCCTCTTCACTCTCACTAGATTTCTTCTCCACAATACCTTTAGGAATCCCAAAACCTATAGCTTTGTCAACAATCTTTCCACTTCTAAGGGTAGTGATGGCTTGGACTTGTTCATGGTTTGAAGGTTCACTAAGTGAGGATTCACTCATATGTACCTGACCTCTAGGATTTGGCATTGGTTGCGCTGGGATCTTTCCCTTCTCTTGAATGCTTAGTGATTGAGTCAACTTGGTTAGTTGACTTCGAATATCATCTAAGGTCCTATTGGTCTGGTCTTGAAATTTGTAAGCTTGGTTGTTAATTCCTCCTTGTGTTTGCATGAATTGTTGAAGAGTATCCTCTAGGGATCTCTTATGAGGTGGTTGGTACGTGTTATGTGTGGGAGCATGAAATGGTTGGGGTGGAGGTTGAAATGTTTGAGGTACTGAAGAGCCCTCATTTCTCCATCCAAAATTTGGGTGGTTCCTCCATCCAGGATTATAGGTCTTAGAGTAGGGATTGCCTACTTGGTTTGAAAATGGCTTTCTAACATTACTTGAATAAGAAGTTTGGCCCTATAGCACTTCCTTGAAGGCTGGAATGGTAGGACACTCAGTTGTCCTATGCCTTTTGCTCTCACAAACAACACAACTTTCCTCTTGTTGTTCACTCATTACATGCACTTTTTTAATCTCAAGAGACTCTACTTTCCTAGCCAATAAGGCTAATCTAGCATTGAGATCATCAGTCTCTTTCAATTGGAACTTCCTACTTGAATGAGAAATGGTGTTTCTAGACTCAACATGAAGTGGGAGAGAAGTCTCCCATTGCTTTGTATTTTCAGCCAATTGATCAAAAAAATCAAAGGCTTCACTTGGTTCTTTGTCATAAAACTCACCATTACATATGGTTGACACTAGCTTTTTAAAATATGCGGTAAGAGAGTTGTAGAAGAAACTCACTAACCTCCACATCTCAAAACCATGGTGGGGCATGCATTTAACAAGTCTTTGAACCTTTCCCAAGCTTGGTGAAATGACTCATTTGGACTACAAGAAAAATTCATCATTTGACGTTGTAAGGCTGCCGTCCTATGAGTGGGGAAGTATTTTTTCAAAAATTCAGCTTGCATTTCTCTCCATGTACCTATAGACCTAGGACGCAAGGAGTTTAGCCAAAGCTTGGCTTTATCCTTTAGAGAGAATGGGAACAATTTAAGCCGAATAGTTTCCTCAGTGCATGTTCTATCAATAAAAGTATTACATACCTCTTTAAAGTCTTTAATATGTATGTATGGATTTTCAGAATCCATACCTTGAAATGTGGGAAGAAGTTGAATCATGCCCGGTTTCAAATTGAAAGCTTGTTGGTTAAGAGGCAAGATAATACACGAAGGTGTACTTTGTCTAGCCGGGTGAAGATATTCTCTAAGAGTTTGAAAATTAGGTTGATCATTGAATTGTGGAGGTCCATTACCTTGAACACTCCCTTCACCCTCTACATCTTCAACGTTAGCCATGATAAAAAAAAAAAAAACAATAATATAACAATTATATGAATATGAAAGGAAAGGAAGAAAAAAAAATTGCAAATAAAAGTAAATAAAATGTAAAAGATAAAGTAATAACTCAAAAATAAAAATACAACAAATTAAGAAATTCACTCTCCAACTAATAAGCAATATTAACAACAATAAACATTAAAAGATAATTATAACAAGCATGAATAAAGAGGCGGTAATACCAGCCAAGCGCTTCAAACAATAAATATAAGAGAAATAACAACAACAAAATAAAATAAACAAGAGGCTGTAAAACCAGCCTTATAATATAAACAATAAATATTAGAAACTAACTAGAATAGACAATAAAAGAAAAATGGTTGAACCAACCAAAATCCAACAATTAATAGTCCAATCCACAGTCTAATATCCGAAAAGTTGAGGTCAATTTTTTTTTTTAGGCGGTAAAACCAGCCATTTGATTTTTTATTTATATGAATTTTTTTTTATTTTCCAATAATCAAATATAAATTTGTTACCTTTGCTTGCTAGCTCCCCGGCAACGACGCCAAAATTGCTTGACCGCTTTTTATGATCGGCTTGTTTTAACTCGCAAGTGCACGAGTGTGCGATGTAGCAATTAACTCGGTAAGATCGAGGTCATATCCACAGAGAGCTAGATCTAGAAATTAAGCTAGGTAACAAAAAAAACTTGAGAGAAATTAAATTAACAATAACTTGGTTGAAAATAATTGATGGATTTGTTTTCAAAGATGAAAAGAAATGTAAATATATTTTAAATGACAAGAAAAAGTAAGTCTTGGTCCAAATCAATTTTAATGGTGACGTATTGGTGATTTCTTCAACATATATAAGATAACTCAACCTAATATCAACGATGGTGATATTAGATCGGGAGATATTACAATGAAGTTTAAAAAGATGAAGATTAATTATTGCTTAAGAATGAACAAGTACTTTCATATTAAGTAAGACATTGAATTAAGCAATCTCTATACCAAAACTAAGGTTTGTGCATAAAAATTCAAGATTATAACATTACCTAAATGATTTCTAAAATTTCTTTGCAATAATAAAACATTCATGAAGAAAATGAGAAGATAAACATTAAGATTCATTTATATCTTAAAGAACTCACCTCAATCACCATCATCCTTGATTTGGATCCAAGAAAGAGATTAGCCAACCATGATTATATATAAGAACACTTTAATAAACATGAAATAACTTGAATCAAACTGAAATAATAAGTTTTACAAATTAAAGAACCAAAATCTACAAAGAACACAACAGAATTTCAGTAAAAATTCGGACACAAATCTGACTCTAACTTTGGACAGAAATTAGACCCTCTTAGAAGCCTCCCCTGGAGATGGCTATTAGAGACATATTTATAGGCAATTCTGTTAGCTTTCCAGATCATTAAAGAACAGCTAATTTGGACATCTGAGTCAAAAGTTATGGGCAAAACACCGAAAATTATTCTGGAAAATCAAATCAGGCCGCTTGGAGAACACTTTGGTGCATATTTTTCTTCCTCCTTTATGAGCTGTCTCTTTCTTCTTTTTGACCCAAAATAATGTCACAATGTCCCCTCCAGCTTTCCATTTATATGCTTGCCCTCTTGGATCAATGAATTGCCCAAAATAAATCAAATATTATTTGTTGTGTGGACATGTAAGATCATGGATTATGCTTGGGCTGATTTGGAGGCTGATTTGGGGCTGAATTTAAGCATCAAATAAGTATACAAATGTACCTATTATTTGGGCTAAGATTGATATTGAAACCTTGAGTGTTTGATGGTTGAAGTTTTGCACACAACATAAGGCAAGTTTGGGCTTGAAATGGATCATATGATATGCTTTTCTAGAATTGGAATAGAGTTGATTTTTGGGGCAAATTTGGAGCACTTATTTGAACCAAGATTTGCTTCAATCTTCAATTAAATTTCTCTTCAATTCTTTGTTCCAAATTCTGACGTTGAATTTTCTGAAATAATTCATTAAAGCTCCAAAAACCTATCGAAACATTAAAAGAAACTTCATTACTAAAAAGCACATCACTTATTATAAAAACCCAAATAAAAACAATAAATACATATGTAAAATAAAAGACTTAATGATACTTTTGATGCACAATCAGTTAACATAAGTTAGCATCATGACTTCCTGACAATATTTAAAAGTTTGGTGTTACGTAAATAATATAACTAATATGATCATGTTAACAATTTATAATGAGCTATTAATGACAAATCATCCGATTGGAACCTCCTTTGTGTGTGGTTTCCAGTTGAGTAATAAGAGTTTATACTATACTTGTTTGAAATACCATTAATGGATCCTCTAACCTTGACATTTGTTTTTATAATTATTTAATCCTTACATTAATCTTCTATCTCAAAGTTCTCATCAACTTCTTCTTCTTCTTCTTCTTTATTATTATTATTATTACTATTATTATTGTTATTGTTGTTGTTGTATTATATTTATTTATAATTTATACAATTAACCTTCTTGTGGTTTGACTCCGGTCTTGCCAGATTATTTATTACTTCGACACTCCTACATTTAGGAGAAAACATCAATCTTTTGGTCGTGTTACTAAGCCTATATTATATTGGGTTTGGTTATCAACCAAACCCAAGTGCTTTAGATTGGGTACATCTACCAAACCTATGTCATTTTAAAACCTTTTCAATTTATAAGAATTTAGGTCAAAATTACTAATTCATTAGTTTCCCCTTAAACCTTTAATATATGATCTTGCATAAAGGCTTTCAGAGATGTTTTTGGAAGATAACTAGTTCGGATACATCTCATCTTTCTTTGGGAAGAGGCATTTAAACTCTAGTGATTTGAAAGGATTCTCTAGGGCAAATAAAGTAAATGTCTTGGGAAGACCACCCAACGACATGCAATGAATATTTACCAAGTTTTAGCCTTCCTATGATTATGATGAGATGCCATATGTATTTCATTTATTGCTGGAGAAAGAGGATGACTCGTATATAAAAATCCTACTTCTCTTCAAAAAAAAATGTTTTTTTGTTTTTTTTTTTTTTACTTTTGTAAAAAAATTTCTATGTTTCCTAACTTAAGAGGTTTAAGTGATAAGAACAAGATCATTTTATTACAGAAGGATTTTTCTTGTTTAGGTCAACCAATTCATTTTCTTCTTGTTTTATTATAAGTTTACTGTTTCATTTTTTCTTCTTTTCTATAAGAAATTCAAAATGGCCTCTAGAATGGAGAATAAGATAGTATCTTCTAAAGAGCATTTTATTTTTAGGTTAGAAACTAGCAACACTCGTCATAAGTCATTGGCCCATGACTTAGAATTGAAACTTCTCTACCTTCTCCATTTGGAATGAGGGGAGATAAAGTTCCTCAAGAGGTTTCAAGCCATAAAGGGAAAGAATATGTAACTACTACTGATAATGTTCAAAGCATGGTAACTCTAACTCAAATGAATGAGGTCAATGTCCAACAATTAGGAGATTATGTGGTCTTGTTATCAGGACCTGGTGACCATGTTTCAAAGGTCACTAATGAATGTTGTGAAGGAAAAATTATAATTAAAGCCCTTATTTTCATATACAAGTTTGGGTACTTATTTCCTTTACAAGGCTTTATAAATGAAGTGTTCAAATATTACAATTTGAGTCTAGCTCAACTCCACTCAAACTCTCAACTCCACCTCAGAATGCTAGATGTGGAACTTACTATTAGGATTTTGATGCAGTACTGCACCTTGATTAGTAGCGTTAAAGAGGGTCCTTCTTTCTCCAGGTTTCTTAATTTTGGCAATAGGCCAAAATGACATATAAGGGAGACATTTAAAGGAAAATCCTCTCGATCAAAAAGCTAGTGAGGGCAATAGGTGGTGGTGAGCTAACATGATATGACGAAGCCATAAGACAGGTATAATGTCACTTAGGGTCGTACCTATTATTGGAGAGCACCCCTAGGGGGTGTGAATGCTATGCCCTTCCTTAACACTGGGGAAGAAAGGGTGTCTACTAGGCTGGATTCATTGCACATCTAGTTCGAGATCACTTGTATGGACAAAGGATTCTATGACTCTAGGGGTAAAGTCTTGGTTTTAAGCGTATATTCATTTTATAACTTTTTATTTGTGTAAGAAATTTGTTAAGAGTAGCTGGCTCTACAACCAGTGGATCCTCAACTTCTCTACCTAGCCATATTTCCTCGTAGTTGTGCTTCTTTTATCCACACTCCTACCTCTCTTAAAAGCAGCCCCTCTGAAGACAGTCGGCCTTTGATATGTAGGTGAAGGGTAAGAAGAACATCTTGTGTGGATATCAAAAAGTCATTTGTTTCAGTCCCTCTTATTGATAAGGTTCATAAGGATGTCTCTCTTGTTAAAGAGGAAAATATATTTGTCCCTCATGTTAAGGAGACACATGGTGAGGTAACAGAAGGCAATCACTTCTTTATCTTAAGAGGTACTCATTCCCCCCTTTCATAGGGTACTTTGGAACCAACCCTTACCATAGTGATCTTAGAGGAAGCCTCTTGATGGAAGAGGAAGAGCATGTCTCTTGCTTCAGATTCTGATGTGAACGTGGTCCCCCCTCTATCCAGAACTCTTGCTCCTACCAGTCCACTCCTTATATTTATAGGGCCTTCCAATCAAGGACCTCATCTCATGGGGATGAAAGACGTCTTCCCCCTCAAAGTTAATCTTTGTCTAGCAAAATCGAGTATGTATTATGATTTACCTTTAACTGATGAATAGCTATTTTGAGGTTGATGCCTGACATGCCTAATGCATTTGTTGTGAAATTTAATCTTTGGATCTATAAATGCTTTGTCAATTATTTCTATTGTATGGGTCTTAAGGTGGATCTTACTTTGGCAATGGATTGTTTATCCCGAGACAAATGTCCTTCAATTCCTCTACAACCTTAGTTCTAAACTCTTTCCTTTAAGGACCTTTTATGGTCCGATATCAACACTTTCTTACCTTTCAAGCAAGTGGTGGCATATTGCTTGACGATTACCTAATCTCCTCATAATGTGGCAACTCCATCCTGGGTTGGAAATTTCAATACCAAGTATCTGGTGCTGATTACAACACTGGTTTTATGTAACAATGGTTTCTCTAGAATGACATTATAAGCCATTTCCATATCAATCACCATGAAGCTTTGTTGAAGTGAGACACTTCTTAAAAAGGTGCCCATCATAACAAGTGATTCCAAGGCACCTTTCACCGACACTCCTAGACCCTCTATCCTAATAAGGGAGTCTTCACTAGCATTAGTTAAAAAAAAAAAAAGGATTCCCATTTGAACCATAATTTATGTGGAGAGGATGTTAACTGTGCTATCGTCATTCACTAGCACTCGATGTACTCTATGATTGGAGATAACAATGGAAATGATGAGGGAATTCTCATATGGAAAAGTCACTCCTTCTTTATCTTAAGAAAAAACTATTGGCTCGTGTCATTAATCTAGAGATCTAGCAATTGTAAGGACTTGCTTACTATACTTCCTCTTTTCATTGTTAAAATCACCCCCTGTAGAGGTATCCCCTAAGATCACATTGATCTCTAGTAACGCCATAATAGATTTACTAGGCTTTTATATGTTTTGATTAGGGTGAAAATAATTTTAAAAAAAAAAATTGATGAAGGTAGCCCTTGGTTATCAATGTTTCAATCTCTTTATTCAAGACATAGTAGTCTGCGATGTCATGTCATCTGTCTTCTTAGAGGAGCAGGTGTTAGGAGGAGAATTAATAGGTAAGGGATATCAGATAAATTCTTTGCCTTGAATAACCATAAGGACTTCAGTGAGAGATGTGTTTAAGGGGAGAGTATATGCTTTAGAGTAGCGTAAACATTCCCTTATTGGTTTCTTTAGGTTCCTCTTAGGGTTATTGTCGCTCCTAGAAGAGCGGTCTTATTTGGGTGAGCGATAACATTTGGAGCTCCTTTATAGCTTCTTATCTCTTAAAAAATAAAGAGGGCCATGATGCATCATGCATACTTCATTTACCTTTATATGGTTCTCTATAGTTTGCTTCACTTTTAGCAACCTTCTATCCGGTAGGGAATACAACCCCTTCCTTAAGAGTTTATCCTCATTGCAATAATAAGTGCTTCTGACAATACAAGTTCAATCAACTCTTTAACCTTAAGCATTTTCTAATTGAATCTTTTCAAGTATGCTTTTATAGACTCATCCTCCACTCGAGTAATTCCAAAGATTTTAATGGAACTCTTTTTGGCTAGGATACTTGTACTGAAGCATGCTATTAACTTGGTATAAAAATTATTAAAACTTGTGATGGAACCTTGCTCTAGGTTATTGTACCATGCTCTTACTGAACCTTTGAAGGTTGTTGGAAGAATTTTCCAAATGACATGATTGTCGTGAATGACTAGCTTTAAAGTGTTACGTATATTTTGTACATGTTCTGTGAGTCCATCATAGTTGTCCAGAGTCATTTTAATGGTGATGCAATCTCTGGGTATGTGAGTGTTTAACGCATGTCTAGATAACATGGAATCTCTGATCTGATGGGTGAGGTGTGGACATCCTCTTGTATGAATTCTTCTTCTGGCTGCTTTCCATCCCTACGCCTATTAGGTTCAAAAGAGCTTGAAGTTTCTAGAGTAAGGTGGCGAGATACATGGACAACATTTTTCATATGTTGCACAGATTGACACCTAGAAAAAACTCTTCGCACCCGAGCATCATAAAGGCATGAATGCTTCTTGGAATGGTTTGACAACCTACAAGCTTATAAATCCCAAACTAAATCATTTTCCCCACATTCCTCTGGATAGTGTAGCTATCTATGGATACAAGGTAAGGCCTACTACCAAGGAGATGAGTTGAGAGATACAACAACTTATCAAGGTGGGGCTGAGACTTGTTGAAGTGAATTTTCTTTTGTTTGTTAATTTCTTAGTACTGTTTAGGTGAGGAGTTGTATCTGGTCAATAAGTTATAAAAAGGATTGGTTATGTGATGGCTGGAAAATCTATTATGGCAAGGAAATTAGTAACTCGTTCCATTCCAGGATTTCCTGATTATCTGTCATTAATGATTATAAGTAGGGAAACTAATGAAATAACAGAGTTATTTATGACTTTTTGAAAGTTTCTCACAAACATCACTAATGATTTTTCAAAATCCCTATGTATAAATAATAAGTTATTTAGTATTTAGGATAGTGGTTAATTAATATGTCCAAATAATTATCTTTCTTCTCCTTTAGATATGGTGAACACTAACCTAATAGTGAAAGCTTAAGTGCCTGCAAAAACTATCTCAATCAGGGGGACTTAAAGACCTTTCGATGATAAAGTCAATATCTTTATAGGAAAGACAATAAATGACTTGAAAGAGCCTTAAATTCAAGGAACAAAGATGTTTGTTCTTGAGTTATAGAATAGTTAATGCTCTGAAATATATACAAGTTTTTCTTAAGTGATGAAAGTTCTGAATCCTTACTTGGATGTTTTGGGGTATTTATATCCCCCGAACCTTGTCTTTTTTAGAGAAGAAAATGAATGAAAAGTCCTTTGCTTTTAGTGGAATTAATAAGGGATAAATATACCTTATATATCATTAATGAGATAGTAAGTATGGTAGGTCTCTTAAGAGATTTTTTGTACACCTATAAGTCCAAGGAAATCATTACCTCATATATGAATGACCCATATAATTGTTCTAGATGAAGAGGTATGACGGTTTATCATGCCTACAATACTTTTAACCAGGAGATCATTTAGGGTTCGACACATAGTTGTAAAACTCGACAGTCTTTCCAAGTATTTTGGGTCTAACATGTTTTGCCAGACCTATATTTACATAAGGTTTGGCTAATTGTTAAACCCAAGTGTCTTGAGTTTGACACATTCACCAAACCCATATTACTTTGAGTTTGACTAATTTTGAAACCCAAGTGTTTTGGGTTTGACATCTTTTTCAGATCTATATTATCTTAGATTTACAAACTCATCATTTTAAGACCTTTATAATTTATAAAAAATTAAGTCATAATTACTGAATCAGATAATATACATAAATCTTTACAAAATAGTTCACGAAAAGACATAAATAGTGCGCACTAATTGAGAAAGGATAAAATCTGCATAACTACTTTATGATGTAATGAATTTTAATATGTTGTTTCTATCACAATGTCCCCCACCCATTCCCTCCTATTTCTTCTCCCAACCATAAATAGTGTCCATACTATAATTTTATTATTAAACATTGACATTAAAGAAAAAAAAAACCATGTGTGGCTATTGAAATGCATTACTAACCAATGATATATAATATGAATGATTTTAAAACCCATCATTAATGTATTCCATTGATGATATATATGATATTGTCCCACAATGATAGTTGTGGAAGTGTCTCGACATGATTCTTTTCTTTTAGTTCAATGGTTATAGCTACTTTTGATTGGATTGCACATGATCAAGATAAATCCTTCTATTATCAACTTCAAAGTGTGTTTTCTTGTTTATTTCATGTATTAAAAAGAACAAATTCTCTTAAAATACTAGTTAAAAATTTAAACAAAAAATAATATTGAAAAATTCAATTTTAGAGGTTTTAATTATTACTTAATTTGATTCATAATAAATTTAACAACACGTTAACAAAAAAAAAAAATCTTCTTGATGACAAAACTTGCAACGATGTGTCTTCATCATCTTCCCATTGAAAGGGTTGTAAAGTCGATGGAACTATAACTAAAGTGTTCTTTTGCGGAGATTCATTGCATGAACGATCATGAGCATGTTGTCAAACATGAGGAATGATGTCATTCGGGACGTATTATAAATGGACCCATAGTTTCAATTCGTCAAAGTTTGGAGTACAATTGTCAACAAGAAAAACTTCAAAGTCATTCCCTTAATGATTAAAGTAAAAAAAGAGTGAAATTAAACAGAGTTAACAGAAAGTCTGAGAAGTACTAGTTCAGTGTGATAAAAAAAGAAAAGAAAGTACTGGTTTAGCTGGGCTACAGTAATGACTTAGAATTAAGAAATAGGTTTCCATTCCATGAACAAAACCTGTTACATATTCTAAGAACAAAAACCCTCTTGTTATATATATAAAATTAAGAAGTGTAAGTTAAACTAATTTATAAAATATTCTACCATAAAAACAATCCAATTACAGTTAAACCCCGGAAGACCTTATCAATCTCTCGTCTTCGTGCTATTTGTCAAAATCACTGCATGGAATAGAAATGCAATCCCAAAGCTGCCCCGTACCATCACCATGAATCCATGATGATTTAAGTGTTGCAGAATAACTGAGGGATTTCCGTACAGGCCATCCTATTTCGAATTTAGGTTTTGAAGGAAGGAAAGGCAAAGGTCACGAGGAAAAAAATAAAATTGCTTTTATGGTATAATTCTTTGTTTTCGTTGCGTAGCATTTTTTTTTCTTTTTGATGATAATGTGTCAATCATTCTTTTAAAACCAGGTTTTTAAGGAATGTTCTTTAAATAAAAGCTAAGAAACGTATCATGCTATGAAGGCCTCATGTATTACCACGCGTGTAGTGAAATTTAACAAATGGACGTCAAATTGAACAGAAAGTGATATTGTAAATAAAAATAATAAGAGGCCTTATTAGCTTTAAAATAAAAAGAGAATCTTAACCTCCATTATAACTTATCCAAGAAAAAACATTGCTCCTAAAAAATTAATTTATTTTGGTACATAGATTGATGGTGCACAAAAGCTTTCGAAAATTTTTTTTAGCAGTTTCAAGATCCTAGCTGTCGAGGCTCCAACCTTAAATGATTCTCTTTCTCCTTTCTCGTTCTCCTTCTCACACGTATATCAGGAAACATATAATGTATGAATCAGCATTGCTCAGGACATATCCCATTGAAAGCCCATTCAAGTTTGGAGTTTTCACAACTTTTTGTAACCTAATTTTTTACCTTCAATTTCAAATTATGTTCTAAAAATCCAAAAAGAACAAAATAAAAAAGAAAATAAAAGCTTTTTTGATGTATTTTGATCATTCGCACATTCATTTTATAATTTTTAGTTATTTTATCTTGTTATTATCTTTTCAAAAATCAGATTCAAAGAAATACATTTTGATGCATTCATGTCCATTTCATAATTCTTGATTTCTTGTTGAAATGACGTTAAACATTGTTTTTTTAAAAAACAAAATACAGAAGATAAGAAAAATAAAAAATATAAATATAAAAAAAAATAGAAAAGGAACCAAAGTTCAAAATAAGAAAAATAATGGAACAAAACAAAATTAAGTTACTTAAAGACATAATAACTAAAAGAAGATGAAAAAAAATTATGGTTTATAAATAGATAGAGAAAAAGGGGTTACCACACAAAAAATAATGTTCATCATCACTTCTACTAAAATCCCAACAAAAAAACCCTAGCTACCATAATTTGTTTTCGAGAAAATGAGCTAATATATGGAGAAAAAAGCGCTACAAGATTCTTTTTTTTTTTTTTTACTTTTCTCTAACAAAAAATCCCAGTCTTGCCTTTCTTTTTCTAAAACCAGAATTTTCCCTTTGATTTCTCTTACCTCTAACCTTCATTTTAGACAAGACAACCACTATTCTTTTTGTCTTGAAGCCTTTTCAAAAGCCCTTAATCAATTGAATCAAACAATATTTGCATCATTGTTAATCAAGAAGAGAGAGAAAACAACCTATAAGACTTATCTCTTCGATTGCTCTCTTCTCCAAACTCTAAACAAGACGAGACCACCACCATTCTTCTTCTCTTAATGACTAATACACAAAAATATAAGTCCTATAAGCCAATAACCTCTGTGTGAGTAGAAAGAAAGAGAAAATTAAGACAGTAGTGAGAAAACCCTAAACACTAGGTCTTTATGGCATTAAATCTCCCTCACTAGAGGGAGGTGATCAACACCACCACCAATAGAAAGAGAAAGGGGTTGAGTAGCCTACGAAGTGTTCCATACTTCTCTCATCCCTTCTAATAAGCCTAAAAAGTCATCACAAGCAAGGTTGTCCATAAAAGAAACATCATAAGCAAAAGATAGGTGAACTTTGAATGGTCAGATCTACCATCCTACACAAAAATGACTTAAATCTCCACTACCATAAGAAAAAAGAAGAAACGTTGTTTTCTACAAACTAGGCTACTCACCCCTTTCCTTATGGTTTAGTTGAATAACATGATGCAATTTGAGTCGCGGCTATTGATTTTTCCAGCACTGTTCTGCCTTTATCACCACTATTCCAATAGCTTCTAGTCCACCTTAGCTACCCCTAGAAGGTCTATTTCAAACCCTAAACATCTTTTGAATAATGATCTTCTTTTATTGTTGATTTTGATATGTTTATGATGATATTTTTAGGATTGAATAATTTTTATTAGATTTATATTTATGTTTAACAGATGTTGGCCAAGTCTCTCAATGTTGCGTCTTATTTAATTATTGATTTTGATGTGTTTTATGATTTTTGATATTGAGCAATGTTTATCGATTTGATATTTAAGTTTAAATGCATTTAACCGAATCCTTTAATTTCATATCTTATTATATTTCATGTCATTGGTCATTCCATCATTATACTTAGCCTTGTAACATGTTTTTCTTTATGTATGAATATTGGTCCATTTGACAATATGTGTTAACATGGACTTTTAGCTCCAAATGATAGAAATCAACCTTCATCTGTAAATACATTTACTTTGGGTTTTATGACTTGTATATAAAACCCATTAAAGGTTTGGCTCATATTAAAGCATGTTTGTTTTTACATTTCAAAAATGCTTTTAAAAAAGTTTGAAATATTTTTATATTTTTCTTTAATTCAAATTAATATTTTTTAAAAAATAACTGTCACGTAATAATATAATAACTAGCATAGTGGCCCGCACTCTCCAGCAGGTCAATAACATTTTTTTTAGATGTAAAAATGCTTAAATTAGGTTAAAAGCATGAAATGTATTTGCACCATCACCATCTTTAAATAAAGTATTTTATACAATAGCACCATGAATATCGTATAGTATAGCAATGCTCAATACATCGACAACTAATTTCTTTCCCTGTAATTTGTTTTTTAAGATATTTCTAATTTTATGTTTTTTCCTCTTTCATTTTTTTTTGTTCTCTTATTTAATTTTTTTCATACTATAAAGAGAAAATAAATAAATTGATGAGATTTTTTTTATATAATATACAAAAGCTGGGTGATGATATGTTTTTTTCATATGAGGTTGGGTTGAATTTAATTATTACAGCATGTTTGTTTTTGCATTTCAAAAATTTTAAAAAAGAATTGAATTTTTTTTTATTGTTTTTCTTTACTTCAAATTATTTTTTTTCCTCTTAAATTCTTTTTTATTTTCTCTTATGTAATTTTTTTTGATACAAAAAAGAGAATAAATTGATTGAACTTTTTTTATATTGTACAAAAGTTAGGTGATGATAATTTTTTTTCATTTGAGGTTGAGTTAAATTTTCTTATTAAAACATGTTTGTTTTTGTGTTTCAAATATACTTTTAAAAATTTTGAATTTATTTTACTTTTTTCTTTAATTCAAATTAATATTTTTTTTGAACTTTTTGTATTATTTTGATGTGATTGAAAGTGGCGTAGGTCCCTGAAATTATACTTTTAGGTCCGCGTACTGAGCAGGTTTCAATACCTTTGGGTTTGTTGCCTAACAGGACCCAATACTGTTGGGTCCGGCTGCTAGCCCAACCCAACACTATTGAAAAAATACTTGGGTCTGGTATCCCAGCTACACAATAGCGTTGGGTTTGGCTGCCTAGCAGAACCCAGTAGCAGCCAGACCCAGTAGCTTTTGGAAGAAAACTTGGGTTCGGCTGTGCAACCGGACCCAATAGCTTTGGGTCGAGCTACCTAGCATGACCTAATGCTATTGGGTACAACTATCCTGTAGGGCCAACACTATTGGATGTGGCTGCCCAGCAGGACCCACTAACTTTGGATCCAGTTTCCCACCAAGACCCAATAGCTTTTAGAAGAAAACTTGAGTTTGTTTTCCTAGCCAGACCTAATAGCTTTAGGTCGGACTGCCTAGGAGGACCCAATAGCATTTGGTTTGGCGGCCCAACATGACCCAACACTATTGGGTTCGGTCGCCCTATAAGACCCAACAACTTTAGGCTCGACTACCTAGAATGACCCAATAGTATTTGGTTCGGTTGCCTAGCATGACTCAACGCTATTGGGTCTAGCTGCCCAACATGACCTAATATCTTTAGGTCCGGCTACCCAGCAGGACCCCCTAGTTTTAGGTCTGACTTCCTACTAGGACTTCATAGCTTTTGTAAGAAAACTTGGGTCTGTTTGCCTATCAAGACCAAATAGCTTTGGGTTCGGCTTCCCATAAGAACCCAATAGCTTTTGAAAGAAAACTTGGGTCAGTTGGACCCAATACCATTTAGTCCGACGGCCCAATATGACCTAACGTTATTTGGTCCGGCTGCCCAGCATGACCCAATAACAAAGCTCTTAGGACTGACTTTGCCGTCAAACCCAATGCTATTGAGTAATTATTTATAGCTAGACCAAATGCTATTTGGAGTCTAGATTAGCTGCCAAACCCGGGGCTCTTAGGTCTGGTTTGACTATCAGACTCAAAACACTTAAAATATTCTCTATACTTTTTTTTTATTTGAAAATTTTTTTTTATTGGAGATATCCCATCATCCTGGTATAATTTTGTTAAACCAATTTTTATACCAGTACTTCTTGAATGTAAAAATAAATGTTAGAAAATTTACTTAAAATCATTGTTAATGGACAATTTTAAAGCCAAACTAAAAACATTGAACACTTATTTTTAGAACTAAAACGTTATTAGAAATTATTATTTAAAAAAAATATTTTCATATAAAACATTAACATAATTAAAAACAATTATGCGTGAATGAGAAATTAATTTTTATAAATCTTTGGTTGACATGTTTTGTAAAACCCATAACCCTATATTTCAACACTAAAAGAATATAAGATTTTCTTGGAACTTATTTATTGGGAAGTTAAGCTTGTAAGGCTCCAAAGCTTTTAGACAGAAGAAAGCTTAGGTGAAGTAGGCTTTTGACTTAAGTCAAACGTGCTTGCTCGCTCAACTCGGCATGACCTTCACATCTTGGGCTTGATTTTAGATTTGAGTTTGCTAGGAAATAATTTTTAGTCATACAAAGGTTATTTTTTGCCCAACTCATGAATAAACAGTCTTTTTCATTAACTTGAATAATTTTTTATTTAAACAAAAAAAAAAAAGATAAGATTTTAAAGAAAAAAATTATTAGGTTGACTTTATTTTAATGACAAGTAATTATGATTCATAAGTGGCAAGAATAAATTCTGGTAACTACGAGAACATAATTAATTTTATATTAGTTTTGGTTCCAAAATTCACTATAAAAAGGGATCAAAGAAAAAGTGTTTCACCTAGATTTTTAGACTCTTCTTCATTTCATTTTTTTTCAAATTCCTTTCTTTAAGTTTATTATTTGGTTTTTCCTTTTACTTCAGAGCTTAGAATGTTATGTTGTTGGAGTTTTAAAAGGCTTATTATAATAATTTTGTTTATATTAAGTGATGAGCAATAAAGCTTTAAGGAGAAATAATTGATTTTTAACAACAATAAATCTTTATTTTAATTTGATTTTAAGTGCTTCAGTAAGTATACTTAACAATCTAGTTTAAAAATTGTTTATGCAATTTTGTTCAAGCATGTTTCTTATGTCTTAAGGCTTTAGTTTGATCTTATGATTACAAAATTGTTCTGCAAACTTATTTTTATGTTAGAATACATTTAGTTAATGTATAATTATACATTTTATAATTTGAATTCTAGAAATACAACCAATATAGTCTTTCAATCTTCATATTGTTTAGTTTCATGCTATTTTTTAAAAATAGTAACATAATCAATGTTTGGCAAGGTGATTGAGACTTTCTAAATTAAGGAGAAAATAAAAAAAATAGAGTTATTGCTTGACACTTAAAAGAAACTAGGAGTCCTAAAATAAGCATTGATTTTAGAAATTCAGGTAAGGGGTGAGCTATGTTTATGGAAAGATAGATATCACCACTACTACATCCTTTCAAATAAAAGATTACTTTATATGTTCTCTCTAAATTTATTCTTGACATGTTTTTAATTGTCTAAATTATTTTCTAATCTTATTCGCGATCTATTTTAGTTTATTTTAAAAATGTTATTGGTATTTAAGAATAATATACTCATCAATAAATTTAACATTAATCTCTAAAAGTATGAGATTTCATCAATCTTGGCCTTTTTAAAAACAATTTTAATGTTAATTGATAAGACCAAAATATTGATGTTTTATCCCAAGTGCAGGAGTGTCGAAGTAATAAATAACCCGGCAAGACCGGGATCGAACCATATGGAGGTTAACTATATAAATTATAAATAATACTAATACTAATGATGATGATGATGATGATGATGATGATGATGATGATATGAGGTAAAGAGGACTATAAGATGTAAGATTAATGTGAAGATTAAACAATGATAAAAACAATTGTCAATGTTAGAGGATCCACTAATGGTATTTCAAATAAGTATAATATAAACTCTTTTTATTACTCAACTGGAAACCACATATAAAGGAGGTTCCAATCAGATGATTTGTCATTAATAGCTCATTATAAATTATTAACATGATCATATTAATTATCTTATTTAAGTAACACCAAACTTTTAAATATTATCAAGAATTTATGATGCTAACTTATGTTAACAACAAATCAAGTTCCTTTCATAGCACTGGTGTAGGTTATACCATACGGTTGGCTATAAAAATGCCAAGCATTTGTTGTACTAAGTGTTATACAACACAAATCTAGATTAACCATTTAACAAGCAAGGTATTAATAATTAATAAGATAAAAATGATAAGACATGTTAATAGTAAGTTTTTTAGGATATAAGCATTGAAGTTCATATTGAGTTTATATTATACTTATCCTAACACTATTAGTGAAACATTTTCATCTTAACATAATGAACATAGCTAAACATAATGAAGAAGAGAAACATAGATAAACAAGATTAGAACATGATTATATAAGTATAGTAAAGTAAATAAAAAGTATAAACAAGAGATTAAGAAAAATATAACATGAAATAAAACTTGAACGTTACAAAATACAAATGAAGAGAGCAAGAGCAAGATCTTGATCTGAACAACCAAGATGCCTAAATGCATGGCAAATGCCTCTTTTTATAAATCAAAATTCAGAACTATTGATTTGATGACTAATTGTTCAGTGGGTGGCCACATCTTGACTTGGTGACAATCCATATCTTCTTATCTGAACAAAACATCATTGCTAATGTCAGAATTTGAATAGATTGTCTCATAAAAGTTCTAGAAAATTATCTCTGCTTTCCAACAAAAAATGAATCGGTGCATTTGGACTTCTAAAACTCGAGATATGGGTTGAACACTGAACAGTGTCTAGGCTGTAGGAAAATATTTGACTTCTCTATTGTTACTACAATTTGAACTTGAAAACAACCATTTTGAATCTTGGACTACCATGAAAGATTTAGGCCTACGTCTTAGCTTTCTAACCATATAAACCAAATTGAAATCCAAGATCTACAGCTCCAGATATGACCCAATGACTGAATAATGTTCTAGTTTGGATTGAAACAGCATCTCTTTTCTAAGCTTAGCCTTTTTTTTATCTTTTCACTTTCAATAGTTAATCACATCAATCAATCCTTTGAATTGTGAGATATGTTTGTATTTAAATTGAGCATTTACCATAAATTAAAAGTATTTTATAATATTAGACTTATTATTATAAAATATGCTCTAGTTAAGGAGTTATTGATACTTCAAGTGCAAAATGATGATATAAAACCTTGATAAAAATACACTTTTAAGTACTAATCACACCCCCAACCAGCTTATTACTAGTCCTTAGTAATCAAAGCGTTAAAATAAAAAAACAATTTCTAAGTTCCACAAAGGAAGACATCATTCAACTTCCATTAATCTATCCAAATAAACAAATTCTCATTGTACACACACACACACACACACACACACACACTTACTTCATAATTCTTAAACAAGATATTAATAAACCTTCTTTTTATGCTTCAATATATTAACACATAGTTATGGGGCTTTACTTGGAAGAAAACAAAATTTTATTCTAATGTTTTGGGTTAACTTCCTTGGGTTGAGATTATTATCTTATATATATATATATATATATATAACTTAAAACACAATGCATCTTTAACCTATGTAACGAGCTTTAGGCTAATGACTCCCAGACCAGTTGGTCTTAGGGCATTAGGTGTTGAGACACCCCTTCGAGCTTAGTAACTCGGGTTGCAGATAATGATACGTAGATAGTGCTTGTTAAATGAGTATATGAGCAGAATCAAGTGATAACAATGCGATAATTTATAAACCTTAATATTTCAAGAAGTATTTTGATAGACCTTGTTAAGAATGTTTACTAAGATGCGTCTTAAGAGTCACTAAAATTCCTCATTTACTCTGCCATCCTAGTAACAACAGTTTTGTAAATGATTACAATAATAGAAAATACAGTTAGTTAAGTAAATTTTTTTTAGTATCAACTACTACCCTCTGCCCCCAACCAAAACGAGACATTGTCCTCAATATCCTAAGGTAGAAAGATAGAGTATAGAAGATATCACCTGAAACAGCGACTACTGACAAACCTGAAACACACTTAAACAAATATAAAAAACAACAAAACACAAATATTATGTTATTAATAAAACCAAAAGACATAAGTTCTTACAAACAAAGGCTTAAATTGTAGTTGTGATTGTGGCTCACATCTTTTCTTGGTTTTACATCCAAGAAAAACTTAAATGCCCTCTATGGGTCAGGAATATGCTTCCTATCCAGTTTTTTTTTTTAAACTAGCAAACATGGTCTTTTTTAGTCAGATTCCCAAGACTATGTTGAGCATGTTTTTTATGAAAATAAAGCCATAAATCATGAATTGCACGAAGCACATCTCCATTAAGGTACGTCCCAAGAGTCAATCGAAGATTATCTAAGGACTCTTTATGTTTTGAAATAAATCCTACCTTTTGAAAATTTTCAAATGTTTTGCAAAATGCATATATATCCTTGAACATGGTAGGCCAATAAAATCCACTTTGTAAGATTTTTGCAGCTGTTTTTTTACGAGAAATAACCTCCATATGCCTCAGAATGATAAAATTTAATGACACTACTTACCTCATTGTCAAGAATGCCTCTTTGATATATTTGATTAGGACAATATTTGAATAAGTAAGGGTCATCCCTACAAAAGTTGTGCATGTTGCTTAAAAACTTTCTTTTGTCTTAGGTATCCAAATGAGTTGGCAAAAATCCTGAAGCAAGAAAATTGTCAATATTAGCAGACCAAGGTATTGAAACAATAGAAAGTGAAGCTTTATCAAGAAAGTAATCATCAATTAGTGTGATGTTAGATGTCGAATCTATTGTCAATTTTGACAAATAATTCGTGACAACATTTGTTGTCCCTTTTTCATCGATTTCTTCCTGTTTGAAAGTTTCAAAGATTTCAGAATCATGATTGCCTTCCCTTTGTTTGGTCATGACATGAGGACATGAAAGTGCTGGTGGAGAATCAATCTTTTCCTTGCAATGTTCAGGTCTAACCCTTTCCTTACCCTCAGAGATTAACTCATCATCTTTCTCACAAGGTTCAAGAATGGGTTTTTCAATAACCTTACCACTGTAAAGAGTAATGACTGATTGGACTTGATCCATGTGTTTGCTTCTGAAGCTGCTTGCACTTGAATTGTATTGCCCTTTGAAATTTTGTTGTAATTGAGATGAGAACTTACCTTTCTCTTGAAAACTAAGAGCTTATGTGAATTTTGCAATAGTATTTTTAAAATCTATCATGCTTTGAGCAAGTTGAGTGTTATTGTCTCTTGCTTTTCAATAAATACATGCAATGTTTCCTCAAGATTTCTTCTAGGAGGGGGAACATAAGGAGATGCATATCTATGAGAATTTTAGAAATTATGGTGTGCTTAAAAATGATGGCTGTGAAGTTTGTGCATTATTGTTACTACTCTTCAAACTGAAATTTAAATGATCTCTCCAACCAAAGTTGTATGTATGCGAGTATGGGTTATGATTGGGCCTTTGGAAACTGTTTAAAGCATAGGCTTGTTCATGGAAGCATTCCTTGAAAGAAGGCAAAGTTGGACGATCATTTGTTGCATGTTCATTTGTTTCACAGATTTGACACACATTATCTTGAACAGATTTTAATTGACCACTGTATTTAAATTCAAGTGCCTTGACTTTTCTAGCTAAAGATGCAAATTTAGCTTGGAAGTCATGATCTTCCCTAATGTTGTACATACCTCCACTAGATGTATGAGATTGAGTTTTACCTGGTGCCTCATAAGTGCCTGTAGTGTCCCAATTTTAAGCATTTTCAGCTAGCAAGTCTAGGTACTCCATTACTTTATCAGGGTCTTTATTTTTAAAAGTTTCATTGCACATCAATTCCACCATTTGTCTATCTTTAAGTGTTAACCATTCAGAAAAATATGAAACCAATTTCCATGTTTCAAAACCATGATAAGGGCAAGTATAAGCAAGTCTCGATACCTATCCCAACTTTGGTAAAGTGTTTCTCCTGTTCTTTTAGTGAAAATGGTGATTTGTCTTTTGAAAGAGTTTATTTTGTGAGATGGAAAAAACTTCTTTAAAAATTGGTGTTGCATTTCATCCCAAGCAAGAATGGATCATGACTTAAGATTTTATAGCCATGTTTTAGCTTTATCTTTCATTGAAAAAGGAAAAAGCTTTAATTTGATGGTGTTCATGCTACAATTTAAGTCATTATAAGTGTTACAGACTTCCTCAAATTCTCTCAAATGCAAGTATGGATTTTCTAGATCTAAGTCATGAAAATAAGGTAAAAGTTGAATAACGCCTCGCTTAAAATTAAAGTGAGATGCATCAGAAGGGAAAACTATACATGAGGGTGCACTTGTTCTTGTTGGATTCATTTAGTCTCTAAGTGTTCTAACTCGATTATTCTCATTATTCTCATTATAAAGCGACTGATTATTCTCTTCAACCATGTTTTCTAAAGAAGATGAGGATACATTTCAAAGTCTATCATTTAATGCATGTAACCAAACTCTCATGCACGTGTAAGAAGAGAATAAAAGGAAGAAAAGAAAAAGTAAAAAGAAAAAGAAAAGAAGACAAAACACAAGAAACAAAAGTTAGATAAAAGAAAAGTGAAAAGTGAAAAATATAATAAAATTTATAATTTGTACAAAAATTTACCTCCCATAAACGGCGCCAAAAACTTGACGCGACCAAAAGATTGATGTCTTATCCCAAATGCAGGAGTCTCGAAGTAATAAATAACCTGGCAAGATCAAGGTCGAACCATACGGAGGTTAACTATATAAATTATAAATAATGATGATGATGATGATGAGGACTTTGAGATGCAAGATTAATATGAAGATTAAACAATGATAAAAACAGTTGTCAAGGTTAGAGGATCCATTAATGGTATTTCAAATAATTATAATATAAGCTTTTTTTATTACTCAATTGGAACCACACACAAAAGAGGTTCCAATCGGATGATTTGTCATTAAATGCTCATTATACATTATTAACATGATCATATTAATTATCTTATTTAAGTAACATCAAACTTTTAAATATTGTCAGGAATTCATGATGCTAACTTACGTTAACAATAAATCAAGTTCCTTTCACAGCACAAATGTAGGTTATACCATATGGTTGGCTATGAAAGTGCCAAGTATTTGTTGTCCCAAGTTGATTAATACTTGAAAGTGCATTTTTATCAAGGTTTTATATCATCATTTTGCACTTAAAGTATCAATAACTCCTTAATGAAAACATGTTTTATAATAACAAGTCTGATACTATAAGATACCTTTAATTTATGGTAAATGCTCATCTTAAATGCAGGCCTATCATATAAATCAAAGGATTGATTGATAAGTTTAACTACTGAAATTTAAAAGACAAAGAGAGGGCCAAACTTAGAAAAGAGATGTTGGTTCAGTTCAAACTAGAACACTGTTCGGGCATTGGGTTATATCTGGAGCTGTAGATCTTGGATTTATGTATACTTTATATGTATGGAAAGTTAAGACACAGACCTAAACCTTTTATAGGAGTCTAAGATTTAAAAAGGTCATTTTCGAGTCCAAATTGTAGCAACAACGGAGAAGTCCCATAATATAAACTCAATATGGACTTCAATGTTCATATCTAATAAAGTTTGTTATTAACATGTCTTATCTTTTTATCTTACTAATTCTTAATACCTTGCTTGTTAAATGGTTAATCTAGATTTGTGTTGTATAACACTTGGTACAGCAAATGCTTGGTACTTTAGTCAACCATATGGTATAACCCTACACATGTGCTATTAAAGGAACTTGATTTATTGTTAACATAAGTTAGTATCATGAATTCCTGACAATAATTAAAAGTTTGATGTTACTTAAATAAGATCATTAATATGATTATGTTAACAATTTATGATGAACTATTTAAGGATAAATCATCCGATTGAAACCTTCTTTGTATTTGATTTCCAGTTGATTAATAAAAAGAGTTTATACTATACTTATTTCTAATACCATTAGTGAATCCTCTAACCTTGATAATTATTTTATCATTATTTAATCCTTACATTAATATCTCATAAAATTCTCATAAACTCTTTATTTTATTAAATATATATATTATTTATAATTTATATAGTTCACCTCTTTGTGGTTCGACCCCAGTCTTTCCGGGTTATTTATTACTTCGACACTCCTCCACTTGGAATAATACATCAATCTTTTGGTTGTCACAAGTGTTATAAAACACAAATCTAGATTAACCATTTAACAAGTAATATTTAGAATTAATAAGAAATAAATGCTAAGACATGTTAATAGCAAGTTTTTTAGGATATAAGCATTGAAGTCCATATTGAGTTTATATTATACTTATCCTAACACTATTAGTGAAACATTTTCACCTTAACATAATGAACTTAACTAACCATAATGAAGAAGAGAAACATTGATAAAAAAGATCAGAACATAATTATATAAGTATAGTAAAGGAAATGAAAAGCATAAACAAGAGATTAACATGAAATAAAATTTGAACATTATAAAATACAAATAAAAAGAGCAAGAAATGCCTCCTTTTATAGGCCAAAATTCGGAACTATTGATTTGATGACTAATTGTTAAGTGGGTGGCCATATCTTGATTTGGTGACAATCCTTATCTTCTTGTCTGAACAAAACATCATTGCTAACGTTAGAATTTCAATAGATTGTCTTCATGAAAGTTCTAGAAATTGTCTCCGCTTTCCAACAAAAACCGAATCAGTGCATTTGGACTTCTAGAACTCGAGATATGGACTGAACACTGAACAATGTTTGGGCTGCAAGATAAATTCCGACTTCTCCACTGTTTCTACAATTTAAACTTGAAAACGATAATTTTGAATTTTGGACTCCTCATGAAAGTTTTAAGCTTATGTTTTAGCTTTCTAGCCATATAAACTAAACTGAAATCAAAGATCTACATCTCCAGATATGACCAATGACTGAATAGTATTCTAATTTGGACTGAACCAACATCTCTTTTCTAAGCTTAGCCTTTTCTTTGTCCTTTCACTTTCAATAATTAATCACATCAGTCAATCCTTTGAATTCTGAGATATGCTTGCATTTAAATTGAGCATTTATCATAAGTTAAATGTATCTTATTATCAGGCTTGTTATTATAAAACATGTTCTAATTAAGGAGTTATTACTACTTCAAGTGCAAAATGATGATATAAAACCTAGATAAAAATGCACTTTTAAGTACTAATCACTAATCTCTATAAATATAAGAATAGGTCAATATTGAATTCTTAATGAAAAATTTTGATTTGAATCCCTAAATAAGAGATTTCAATGATTTTTGAATTCTTGAGCGAAAAATATTAATGTTAATCCCTAAAACAAAAGATTTTGTCGATTTAGGATTTTTGCTTTTTTGAAACAATTGTTACATTTATCTCTACAAATAAGAGATTTCATTGATTTAGGATTTGAACAAAAAGTTATGACATTAATTTATAAAATAGGAGATTTCATCAATTTAGGATTTAATTTTAACAATTCTAATGTTAATCCTTAATAATAGTTGATTTTGTTGATTTGGGATTTGAATGAATTTTTTTATATTAATCTCTAAAATAGAAGATTTCATCAATTTAAGATTTAATTTGAAAAAACTCTAACATTAATCCCTACAAATAGAAATTTTTTTTGCAATTGGGATTTGAATGAAAGATTTTAGAGATTAATCTCTAAAAATATGAGATTTTATTGAATTGGCCAATAGTAAAAATTTGATGTCAATCCCTTATAATACAAGACTCATTGAGAAGGCTTTTGATAAAAAACAACTGAGTTCTAGTCCCTTGGATTAAGAGATTCCTTCGAAAAAATCTTTTTAAGTTCCAATCCCCAAACTTTTAAATAAAAGCCTACAATAAAAACCCTTGAAACTTTTTTGTTTATTGCGAGCATGATTTTAAATGATTGAAACTAAATAATTTATTGATGTATTTTATATGTACATATGAATAATTTTAGTGCTTTAATAAGTATACTTAACAATCTAGTTTAAAAATTGTTTATGCAATTTTATTCAAGCATGTTTCTTATATTTTAAGGCTTTAGTTTGATCTTATGATTATAAAATTATTCTCCAAACTTATCTTTATGTTAGAATAAATTTAGTTCATGTGTATAATTATACATTTTATAATTTGAAATCTAGAAATATAACCAACCAATGTAGTCTTTCAATCTTCACATTGTTTAGTTCTATATATATATATATATATATATATATATATATATATATATATATATATATATATATATAAGTAACATAATCAATGTTTGGCATAATGATTGAGACTTTCTAAATTAAAGAGAAAATTAGAAAAATAGAATCAGCATCTAATACTTAAAGAAACTAGGAGTTTTAAAATAAGCATTGATTCCAGAGATTCAGGTAAAGAGTGGACTATGCTTAAGGAAAGATAGACATCACTCTTACCACATCTTTTCAATTAAAAGATTACTTTACGTGTTCTCTCTTTAATTTTTTTCTTTGCATGCCTTTAATTATCTAAATTATTTTCTAATCTTATTCATAATCTATTTTAGTTTATTTTAAAAATGATATCAATACTTAAAAATATCATATTCATCAATAAATTTAACATTATTCCCTAAAAGTATGAGATTTCATCAATCTTGGCCTTTTAACAAAAAACAATTGATGTTAATCCCTATAGATATGAGATTTGGTTGATTTTGAATTCTTAATGAAAAATTTTGATTTTAATCCCTAAATAAGAGATTTTATCAATATGGGATTTTAAGCAAAAAAAATATTGATGTTAATTCCTAAAATAAAATATTTGTCAATTTAGGATTTCTTTTTTTTTTGAAACAATGGTGACATTTATCTCTACAAATAAGAGATATCATTGATTTGGGATTTGAACAAAAAAATCTTGACATTAACTTATAAATAGGAGATCTCATCAGTTTATGATTTGTTTTTTAAACAATTCTCATGTTAATCCCTAATAATAGTAGATTTTATTGATTTGGAATTTGAAAAAAAAAATTATGTTAATCCATAAAATAGAAGATTTCATCAATTTATGATTTCTTTGAAAAATACTTTAACATTAATCTCTAAAAATAGAAGATTTTTTTAAATTGGGATTTGAATAAATACTTTTGATATTAATCCCTACAAATAAGATATTTTATTGAATTGATCAATAGTAAAAATTTGATGTTGATCCCTTATAATATAAAACTTACTGAGAAGGCTTTTGAAAAAAAAGAAAAAAGAAAAAGAGAACTCAACGTTGGTCTCTTGGATTTGAAGACTCCGGAAAAATTATTTTAAGTTGTAATTCCCAAACTTCTAAATAAAAGCCTACAATAAAAGAAACTTTTTTGTTTACTGCGAGCATGATTTTAAAGGGTTGAAACTAAATAATTTGTAGATGCATTTTATATGTACATATGGTTAGTGGGTGGGATCCTAGGATACAAATGAATTTATACCTTCCTCCTTTTAAAAAAATAAAATAAAAATAAACTTAGGACTGCAAGTCTAATATATTGATGTTGGACTATGAAACTAAACTTTGGATTACAAAAATTATGCTACCATTTAGATCAAAACATCTCATTTACACAATTTTGGTTAATGAATTAAACCCTAACAAGCTACGACTTTTATTCATAATGTATATATATTTTGCAAGAATTAAACAAAGAAAAGGCAGACATGGGATATGCTTCCATTTTTAAACAACAGTTACGATTGCCAGGAGAGAGAGAGAGAGAGAGAGAAGAAGAAGAAAGCAAAGATCCTGGCTACTGGAAATAGTTTCTCTCCCTGAACTCATGAGTTATAAGCAACGAGATGGGTGGATGTCCATGGTTTAATCTTGCTAAGAGGGAAAGACTTTGAAATTTTGTTAGCTAGGTGATGCAGTAACCAACCTTACAATATTGTTCATTTTGTTAGCTAGATGATGCAATAACCAACCTTACAATATTCTTCATATTTCTGTTGTTATGAGAATCAAGTTTTTATCTGCAGGTTTCACGACTTCCCAAAGCGTTACAAGGAAATGAAACATGTTATCAATCATGAGTAAAGAAATGGCCTATAGTTTCAAATAATCGAAATCCATAAGCAAGGGAACAACAATGTGGTTTTTTCAGAAAATTATACATGCTACAGAGGAGGATGAGATTAGAGTTTATATCCTTGGTCTCAAATCACAATAAAAAAAAAGGATGGACAAATATTCCTACTGTAAAATGCTATATCCCTATTGTCTTATTCTTTTTTTTTTTTTTTTCCTTTTTTCTTTTAACAGAAGCAGGAAACCCCAAGAAAGGGATTGAACTTCTGTTAACATTCTTCCTAACTGGTCAAACAAAAACAATGGACAATAGTTAAGGAAATGGTTAAACCTGTCTTCTAAAACATGAGCTAGGCGTTTTGTGCTTGAAACGAAACTTCAGGCAAGAACCTAATTGTAACAACCCGAGACTTCTAATGAAATTGTCTTTCATAATTTATCTTATTCATGTAAAATAGCCTTGAAATTTTTTATATATAAATTTTGGCAGAGTTTCCTTGACAAAAACACTACCAAAAACAATACTCAAGTACCTGTTCGTCATTAGGCTCGTCATCAATTAATTCCATCAATTGCAAGATAATACAGAATATTCACACTGAAAAGAAATATCACAACATTTCTTCGAATATATACATGTACACAAGCGATCCCCAAACAATAATAGATTTCATTCTTTCCCGGTCATATGGTATATTTTGCTTGAGTACATAAATAGATTATTCACACGACATTGATTCGTTTTCTTACAATATTCTCCCTAGAAGTACTAGTTCAGAAAGTCTCAAATACAAAGTTAGGGCTAAGGTAATGGACGTACATGTAAAACACATAGAGAAACAACATATATTATAAGTATATTTGTATTCATTACTTCCATTAACTTTTCTACAACTCAGTAAATATATCATCATTGATCCTTTTTCGAGTATATTAAATGATGTCAGTATTCAAAATTGTTTCATTCTCTTCATCAAGAGTTAATCTCTCATTACTTTCATTTTATTTATTTTGCCATGTTTTCCATTTATTAAGTTCTCTAATTCAAAAAATAAATCCCCTTTTTCTTTCTTAATTCTCTATGTCATCACCTTTATGATCAAACTAATATCTCATATCTTTATTCATTTTAATAAATATAGTCCATATTATGATTCAATTATGAATTCATTAACCCGCCACAATAATCATAGCTCACTTTAAGTCAATCATGTTTATGGGTCCGACCCAATGTTGATAGCTCATGCTTTAATTATGTATTCATTACTCGAATTTATTGATCATATCTCATGCTTTACTATGTATTCATTAAACTAATTTGATGCTCATAACTCATGCTTAAATTCATTTATGAATTCATAAATATGAATCAATGCTCGTGGATCAAGCTTTGATTCAATTTTTGGATTCATTAATCCAATTTGTACACTTTTCTCATGCTTTGAGCTAACCGTATTCAGTGATTCATTTCAATACTTGTATTTCAAGCTTTAAAATAAATTGTATTCATTGGTACTATTCAATAATTATAGGTTGTACTTCACATTAATTATATTCATTGATCTTGTTTTAATATCTATAACTTATATTTTAGGCCAACCATATCTAATAGTCCAATTCATTAGTTGTGATTCATGTTTTACATCAATCATGCATTCATTAATTCCTTTAAAAAATCGTAGTTCTACTCCATATCAATCATGCACCCATCAAATCATTTAAATAATCATAGCTTCGTATAATATTCATCATCTTGTGTCTTACATCAATTATGCATTTAATGATCTATTTCAATAACCATAACTTGTATTATACATTAACTATGCACTCATTGATTCATTTTGTTAATCATAGATAACATTTTACATGATCTATAATCATCAATTTGTTTAATAAACTTAACTTGTTCTTTAAAAAATTCATTGTAACCAACTTAACTTCATATTATAGCCCCTGTAATTGTTGCTAGCTTTTCACATCTCATTTCCCTTGCAACTATCTGACTATTTCAATCATCTATTTGTCCCCATCATGAAGGCATATTCATTTTCATATCATTGTCCTGCCTTGTAGGTCTATTTCCACTTAATATCATTAACCTGCCCCAAAAGAATAATTTATATGATATCATTTTCCCACCCTGAAGGTATTTTCCAACCCCAAAGACATAATTTATTTGATATCAATTTTTTGATAATGAGCACTTGTATATAGATAGCTTGCATTCTAACATTTACACTAATAACTTGAAAAATCAAAGGGGTAATGGTGAACCCTTATGTGAAGCTCTTGCTATGCGTGCTCCTGAGAAAGCAAGTTCCACTCAAGATGCTTCTCCTATAAATCCCAAATGATAACAAATTAACATCTATTTTGGCCCAACACACATATATTTGTTCATTTAGCAACCCATTTAGCCTCAACAAATAAGTACATAAGTTACCATAAACATTTTCACAATCTAAGCTTATTTCAGCCATTACAAGCATACACATAATAAATCCATTCTTTAGCAATAGCATAAAAACATTTGACAATTCATACCTCAACACCCATACACCTTTGGCTCTCTATTTCCCTAAATGTTTTAGCAAATATCAACAATATCACTCACATACTTTTTGGCCATCAATCCATTAACACACATACACACTATTTGGTTGAACAATCCATAACACACATATATATATATATTCTTTTGGTCATAACAACTCACACTTACATACATTCATGACTATTATAACAGCCCATAAATACATGCATTTATAGCTATCATAGCAGCCTATAATTTCACACTTTTAGGGTTGTCATAATAGCCCTTAATTATACATATTCTTAACTGTTGTAATAACTTACATTCACCTATATAAATACTGCCATGGTATCCCTTAAACTCTCTATTTTCCTTGCAATAATAGCCCTAAATTACACACATAACATTGCCCAAATTAGCCCAAACTTGCATACTTTTGTGCTGCTATAACAACCTTGAATTACACACATAATGCTCCTAAATTTGCCTAATATCACACACTTTTATGCTACTAGCCCTTTATTATGCACATAATGCTACCCGAATCAGCTGAAACTTGCACTCTTTTGTACTAATATAACAACACCCAATCTTCACACATTTAGGCTGTCATAACAACCTATAAATACTCAATCTATGGTTGTCATTTCAGCAACATTTGACCAAGGAAAATGAGACAACTTACAACATATTTACTCACTAACATTCAATGTCTAAACCTTTCATCATCTATTTTTATAATCCATTTTATTGTCTAAGCTTATTGTTACCTAATTTTCATAATCCAATTTAATGACCAAAGTTTTTGCATATTAATGATGCCCAAGTAATTAAATATCTCACATCATTTGTCACCTTGAAAATTTAATTGGAAGGTTAATGTTGGATAACCGAGATTCTAAAAAAGAAGAAGGACACCTTCACTGATAGTAAAGGTAAAGTTAAAACTCTTTTTTTTTGGTAAGCTGACTTATGTATTAAAAGAAAATGATACAAAGAATATAATGGGCATACCTAAGATTTACAATGTGAACAGAAACGAAACCAACAAATGGCTACAGGCTAGCCACATAACAAAACAAAACTTAGACCAACTAGATATGCTAGGGGTACAAAAACAACCAGCTAAACATCAAATTAAGAGTCCATGTTATTGACCCTCCAAAGTCTTTGGATCCTTATGTTTTCATCTGTTTGTTGAACGTTCCTCATCAAAACAAGCTTATCACGAGTGATACATTCAATTTGATCAAAAACCAAATTCGAAGTTTTAGACACATCTGCAAAGATCCTTGCGTTCCGTTCTTGCCAGATACAATACACTGTAGCTGCGAAACCCAGTTTACGAGTAAAGTTGAAGAAACTTTTGCCATGCCAAGTGAAAGCGGCCCATCGAATCCATTCATCCCAACTTTTTGTCATTCTTGGAATGTTGCATCTGTCACAAACATTCCACCATAATGCTTTCATATAGGAGCATTCAAAGAACAAGTGGTTGTGATCTTCATTGTTGCGGAGACAGAGTGAGCACCTATTGGGACCATGTATACCAAACCGATGAAGTCTATCCTGCATTGAGAGTTTCCGTTGGATAGCCACCCATAGAATAAATGCATGTCTTGGGATAGCATTCTTGAACCACACAATGTCATGCCAATCAACCATTTGACGATGAATTCTTAGTTGCTCCCACGCTACTTTGACCGAGAAACTCTGATTTGGCGAATCCAACCAAACAATCTCATCTTTTTGCCCCTTAAGAGTAGAGGTGGAAGGAATAGCTTCTATAATGGGGTGCCAGCCAAGAGCATGAGTGATAGGAATTCTTTATTCTAAGTTATTAATCAGCACGTTCACTCTTGTGTTGTGTTCCATACCTGAATCATAGATGAATCTTTCACCGTAAGTATCAGCGAGCGGGCTGTAAGGATGCCAATTGTCAAACCATAGAGACGTTGTCATTCCATCTCCGATGATGTGCTTCATCTTTGGCCATGCTAAGGATCTCAGCTTTAGAATCTTTCCCCAAGCCCAAGAGCATCTTCCTGGCGCCTTGATTGTCCAGAAATTCCTACCTCGCAAGAGATTGGATCTGATCCAAGTAGACTAGATTGAGCCATCCGAGTCATTGCACAAGCTCCAAATGTGTTTCAACAAGGCAATCTTGTTCCATTCTGTTATCCTTTTTATGCCGAGCCCCCTTTCCTTTTTTGGAAGACATAACTGATCCCAAGCCACTTTAGCCCTAGTAGTGCTCATATCTGAACCTGACCAAAGAAAGGATCTCATAATTTGCTCAACATTTTTCACTACTTGCCCAGGTAATAGGAATAGAGATGCCCAATAGACCTGGATGGAGAATAAAACTGAGTTAATCAGTTGTACTCGCCCTGCGAAAGAGAGTGTTCTGCAGGTCCAATGTCGTACTTTAGCGGTAATTCGATCCACGAGTCCCTTACAATCAACAGCCTTTAGTCTGGATGATATAAGAGGCACTCCCAAATATTTCATAGGAAGCTCCCCCTCTCTAAACCCAAGAATACTGATAATCTGTTCCCTCTCAGCACCTAACATACCGCTCAAGAACATGTCACTTTTGTTTGGATTTGGATATAGACCTGATAGATCTTGAAACTCTGTGAGTACATTTTTGATCATACGAATTGAGTGTACATCCCCTTTGCTGAATATCATCAAGTCGTCGGCAAAGCAAAGATGAGAAATTCTGTCATTCTTGCATCTCCAGTGAAACTTGAAGTTTTGATTGGCACTCATACTGCAGAACAGCCCTGACAGGATTTCCATGCATAGGACAAACAAATATGGGGATAATGGATCGCCTTGTCTCAGCCCTCCCCCCCTTGAAAGTAGCCTACAAGTTCACCGTTGATGTTGATTGAGAATTGACATGATGTAACACAAACCATGATCCAATCAATGACTGTTCTAGGGAATCCCAGTTTTATTAACGTAGCATCAACGAAATCCCACCGAACCGAGTCATAAGCCTTCATCAGATCTACTTTCATAGCACAACGAGCAAGACCCGTAGATTTATGATAGCCTTTCATTAGCTCTTGAGACAAAAGAATATTGTCGTTGATTCTCCGTCCAGAGATAAAAGCTGTCTGATACGGACCTACTAAGGATGGCAAAACAACTTTCATTCTCCCAGCTAGAATCTTCGCGATGCATTTGTATACTGTGTTGCAGCAAAATATAGGACGAAAATCTGTCAACCTCGTAGGATTAGCAACTTTAGGGATAAGGGAAATGGATGTAGCATTCATTTCTTTAAGCATTCTACGAGTCTGAAAGAAGGAGCTAACAGCTTTGATTACATCTTCCCCCACTATATGCCACATTCTTTTGAAGAAACCTGCGTTGAAGCCATCCGGACCAGGGGCTTTGTTGTTTTTCAAACTAAACATAGCATGTTTAATCTCCTCCCTTGTTACTTCTTGTGCTAGTTCATGCTGTTGAGTCGAAGACAATTTGCAGTTAATTGCCGATTGCATCACTTCCTCGTTCAAGACCCTAGGCATCTGTTTCACTCCCAACACACGCTGGAAGTATGCAATTACTTCTGATTTGACTGCCTCGTGTCCTTCAACGACTTCCCCATCCTCCCTTGTAACGGAGAGAAGCTTATTTCTATTCTGTCTTCCATTTACTGATTTGTGGAAGTAGCTAGTATTCTGATCCCCCAAGCTAAGCCACTGTATCCTTGTCTTTTGTTTGAAAAAACTCTCTTCCGCCCTGACAGTAGAAGCATAGTTACGAACAGCATCTCTTTCTCGCATGCGTAAAGTTGGATTCTCAGGCGCTGTATGCAGCTCCTGTTGAGCCTTATCCATTTGATCTTTTGCATCTTTGACTCTATCTGATATATTGGAGAAGTGAGTCTTATTGAAATGTTTAAGTTCTTGCTTTAGCTTCCTTAGTTTGCAACACAACTGATACATTGGACAACCCCCCGAATGTTGATCCCATACTTTCTTCACCAAGGGCATGAACTCGTCATGATCCATCCACATGTCGAAGAATCTGAATGGTTTCTTTATGTTCTGAACATTGCCAGTAACCTTTACCACCATGGGAGAATGATCTGAAATACCAACAGACAAGAATCTCACTTCAGACAATGGGAAGTGCAGATTCCACTTCTCATTCACAAGCACTCTATCTAGCTTCCGCATAATCAGATTCTCAATACATTGGTTCGTCCATGTATAATGCATACCAGAATATCGAAGATCATCCACTTTCGCATCTCAAATACATACTTCCAACCTGTCCATCTGACCATCCCACGTAGTAGACCCTCCTGACCTTTCTGACGGGTTGCGGATAGCATTAAAGTCACCCATAAGAATCCATGGGGTTGACTCTCATGCACCACTACGACTCACTATATCAGACCATAATGTCTCACGTAAGGCTGCATTATTGTCTCCATAAATGATTGAAGTATTAAAACAGATATTGGTAGCTAATATAGTGACAGAAACATGGATAGCCTGATCTGACATATCGCAGACATCCACCTTCACCACATCAGCATTCCAACAAACCCAAATACGACCACGGGAAGAGAAATCATAATTGTACAAGAAGGACCAATTACGCAGAAGATTAGAAATATTATCTTTATTCTTTTCTCTAACCCGAGTTTCAACCAAACCAAAAAAAACCATCCTCTCTTGATGGATTAGCCGACGCAATTCTGAATGCTTTATGGGGTCATTCAAACCTCTAACATTCCAACATCCAATCATCATAAGAAAATAGAGAAGAGTACAAACAGCAACATAAAGGTTACCTTGACCTGCCACCCCGCGGGGAACCAGATTTTTTATTCTTCTTTGAACCCTTTCTCTTTTTCTCTAGAGAGTCTCCAGCCTTAATAGCTGATTGATTAACAGTTTTCCCATCGGTGGAGTTCGGAGTTTGTGGACTTGTCGAAATCAGTGACGTCGGCTCCTTCTCATTCCGTTCTCCAATTATATCACCTCTCATTGCTGCAACATCAACATTCAGCTCATGACTAATAGTAGAGAGAACCTGGTTCATGGTCGCACAAGCATCTGTATTGGAGACGACTAAACTTTGATCTAAAGCAGTACATGTAGCCCCTTCCTCCTGCTCCATGTCTCTCAAAACATGAGGAGAGGTGGGAGTTTTTTCTTCACGGCAACCAGCATTGCATACATCTGATGTCGCATGATCATTACAATCAGACGTATGTATCCCAGATGTTGAGCAACCATTCTCATTCTCACTCTTATGCACTTTAGATGCACACGGACCATTCTCACCACTTACAGAACCCTTATTTCGTTTAACAACTACCTACCATTGAAACTGATTCTGTTTGTTATCCACAAATTTAGAGATCACAGCGCCTACTTTCCTCGCACCCTCTGCCACCGCTGTAGGATGAGCAACTTTATTAGTAGTACATATCGCTGTGGTGTGTCCAAAGATGTTGCAGTTATTGCACCTTGGCGGTATCCATTCATAATCAGCTGAGATTGTTATGAATTCCCTATTTGGACAGCGAAGGTCGTATTCCTTAACCAGCGTCTTGGAAGCATCTATCTCAACGCAAACTCTTGCGTAGCTAAGCCTTTTACGCAACAGTATAGTATGATCAGCATGATGGGGAACCCCAATAGCACTCGCTATACAACTCAGCCCCTTAATAGTCCAATACTCAAGAGGAACATTATACAGCCTAACCCATACTGGAACTCTGACCAAATCATCTTTCAAAAATTGCATGTTCGGTTGCCAACGTTTAAGCACTAAAGGTCTGTTTGCCATGTGCCATGGGGCTCTTTCCAGAACATTAGTGGCGCGATCAACAGAATCAAAAGTGAAGGTAGAAACCATTTTCCGAAGATAAAACTTCTGATAGACCATAGGAGCCCCATATCCTTTTCGCAATCGAATTAACAACAAGATATGATAATTTCTGACCCACAAAATGACCAACGAGGGTGGATTTCCAAAGTTCACAGCCATCGTCAAACACATCACGCGGAGGAGCTACTGTTATACGACCATCAGTTATAGCGGGGGGTTCAAAATGCAGATTTTGAACTGGATTAAAATCAATGTTCGTACTACCCTCCTTGACATCAACAACAGTACCCTTCACAGCATTTAAAAAATTCAATTTGGTCTTAAGGTTTAGTTGTTCTTGTTGCTGAGACCCTACCTTCAATTCATCAACTTCAGAACCCAGCACATGATTCATTTCTGAAACAACATGAGGAGCCTGGAGAGTAGAGGATTTCTCTATGCTGGCTTCAGAATTAGCTTGATAGTCACTAGGAAACTGAGAAATCTTCATATGATGACTATTCAACATATCTTTTAGCTCTAATCTTAAGGTATGTCCAGACTTAACTTCATTTTGCTGTTTAATGTAGCTAACCATTGGAACAGATTCCACACCAGAACATGAAGACATTATGGCAATAGACAAATACTAGAGATAGCAAAGCTCTAATGAGAGATTATCATGTTTATAGCTGGTATTGGAAGTCCAAAAAGAAAACCCACTGAAAAAGATGCAGTTACTCACCTTATCTCAAAGAATTACGAGGCCAGTATCTCTCAGTTCATTGATTGAAACGATGATCCCTTCAGTCAAGATGTAGAGCATGTTCTGATGGAGAACATACTCAAATATGGTGACGATCCAACGGTGAACCAAAGAGATCGAGCTTCGACAACCCCAGAATTACGAGTCCCGTATCTCATAATTCATTGATTGAAATGATGATCCGTTCAGTCGAGATGTAGAGCATGTTGTGATGAACAACATACTCAAAAATGGTGACGATCCAACGGTGAACCAAGGAGATCAAAGACAATACAGATTAGAGAGAGAGAGGGAGAGAGAGCGAGGAGAGAGAGAGAGAGTCTGGGATACTGATTCCCTCTCGTAAAGTTAAAACTCTTACATCTCATAATTGACCTGAACTTTTAATCCTACGTGGAAAAATACATTTAGACATTGTGAAGCAAATGGCCAAGTCCCAACCAACAAAGATAGTTTATGTTATAATTATGAGATGTAAGAGTTTTCCCAACCAACAAAGATAGTTTATGTCATAATTATGAGATGTAAGAGTTTTAACTTTACATCTCATAATTATGACATAAACTATCTTTGTTGGTTGGGACTTGGCCATTTGCTTCACAATGTCCAAATGTATTTTTCCACGTAGGATTAAAAGTTCAGGTCAATTATTGTTTAGTAAGGTCTTGTGATACAGGTTAGCAAATGCAATACAAATTTTGTTACTTGTTACTTTTTGAGTTATGGACTTCTTATTTAGAAATGAATTTTTTTCTCATAATGCAAGGATATTCAACATCTTATTTTTTAGAGTTTCCTAGTTCTATAAGGTTTTTTAATAGATAACAATATATTTTTCAAGTGTGGCAAGGATTCCTTAATATTCAAAAATCATTTTCTTACAAGGAATACTTATTTGTCCTAGTTACACATGGACAAGAGCACTGAAGTATTTAATGTCATATTACCTTTGGGATGAATCATTTCTTCATATCAATCTGAATTATTTAAAGGTTTAATTTGTTGTTTTATTTCATTATTTGGATAGTTACATTAACTTTTGTGAGGGGAAACTATAGGGGTTGATCTCGGCGTGGTGGCTGGCATTGATTACTTCCATAGGTTTAGGTGGATGGTGTGAAAATGGATGATGAAGCCATGAAGGTCCAAAGAAGCTAAAGGGGCTGTTGGCTGAAAATAGGGAAAATAATGGCTCAACAACTGCAGTTATAGTGGTCTTTCATGGACATTTATGATGGTTATTATTGCTCCTATGTTGGCATTGTAGGGAAGGAAAGATGAAGGTCATGGGTTAAGGAAGTTGTGTATAAGTTAGTTGTGACTTGTGGAAGAATGGAGGCTACGATGGGTGCTTATTTGTGGGGGAAAAAAAATGGGAGAGCGATCATGGATAGAGAAGCTATGAATTTGGCGTGTGAGAGAGCTACTAAGATTGAAAATGGTGGCACTGGGTGCATTGGAATGGTGGCGGTTAGGTTAAGATGTAAGTGTAGGTCAATGTCTTTTACTTTATGAGTAATGGCTGGATATAAAGATTGTGGCTAGGGTTTTTTTTTTTGTGTGTGTGTTTAGGGAGGGAATGTAGGAGTCCTCAAGCAACTAAAAAACACTTGATCCCTCATTTTCTTCCTTTGCATTTTGGTCCCTTTGTTCAAATATTTTTTATTTTTTATTTTTCTTATTAGAAAAAATAGAGAGTCAAATTTTAGGTTATGACAATTATCCCCCTCTTTATAATGCTTATGACATAAAGTCTTGTAATATACTTTAGATAGTAAGCTTATACAGAAAGAAAGATGAAAACGATGTGGACTTACCGCATGAAAAAAAGGTCAATCCTTCTAAAATTTTGAGATACTCATAGATACATCAAAGATTGATTGGTCTTTAATGAAATTTTTAGCAGTATGGGTTTGAAAGTGCACTTGAAAGAAAATTGATAGGGCTTGATGGTGCACTATCTGGTATATGAGGGCTAGAAAGTGCACTTGGAAGGAAATAGATAGGGCTTGCTAGCACACTACTTAGTAGTCGAGGGCTCAAAGGCATACTCAAAAGAGAAAAGATAGGACTTAAAGGTGCACTCAAAAATAAAAATAAAAATAGGGCTTGCAGGTGCACTCAAAACAAAAATGATAGGGCTTAAAGACACACTATCTAGGAGATGAGATTTCAAAGGTGCACTCAAGAGAAAAAGATACAACCTAAAGACGCACTATCTATGAGGCAAGGGCTCAATGGAAAAATATAGGGTTTGCTCATGCACTATTTAAGAGGTGAGAGTTCAAATATGCACTTAGAAAGGAAAAGACAAGGCTTGCAGGTGCACTATCTCGTATATGAGGACTAGAAAATGTACTCAGAAAGGAAAGAGATACAATTTATAAAGAAAAAGATGATATTTGTGAAAAACAGAAAGATGTTTTGAAATGGTATAGTTGTACTAGATGACCTTCGAATTGGTAAAATTCAAAGATTTTTTAAATGGTCAAATTATCATGGGTGACTTGCCATGTGAAGAATATAAGGATTTTTTCAAATGATCTCATTATATGTGACCTGTCCAAATGAAAAATATAATTTTTTAAAAAAATAATCAAATTGTTACGGGTGACCTGCCTAGATGAAAATACTAAGATTTTTTCAAATGGTCTCATTGTAATGGGTGACATTTCCGGGTGGAAAAATATAAAGATTATTCGAAATGATCTCATTGTAATGAGCAATCTGCTAAGGTTAAAAATACAAAGATTTTTCAAAATTGTCAAATTTTCATAGGCGACCTATTGTCGGCTTTGCCTATATGTTTAATCACCTCTTTATTATATCATCCCGCTCGAGTTTTTTGCATGTGATCAATTGTACTAAATTGCCTCTTTGTTGCACAACTTGGGTCTTTAGGCAATGAATGAAGCTTTGCTTAGTTGATCACTTTTAACTGACAAACATGATGTTCCCTTTCTAGTTGGATGGTTCCTTTAATCATGAAAGTCTTACACCATTGACCACTCATTTTGATGGAGAAGTGGTGCTCTATTACTCTCATTTTCTGAAGGAGTTAATCAAATCATTTATTATCAATGACTATTGCAAATTGCCTACAACTAATCATGTGATAATATTTTTCAGGTATCATGCCATTCTTTAAAGGGTAAACCAAATTCTTAGATATAAAGTTGCTCCCTAAATGTAGCATTACTCTCAACCGTTGATAGAGTTCATCAAATCATAAACTATCCTTGAGCAACATTATCCTCAACTAATCTAGTTGTGCTCATTCTCTTACCTATCATCTAGAGGAATTTTTCATCGCCATATTTTGTTCATAGTTTTGATGGATACATAATCAGCATTTGATCATGTGCTTCTTTTCCCCCTAATTGATATAGATATTGTCTATTATCCCTTTGAGGATTTATTGCATTGTCTTCTAGCAAGGACCTTGCAAAGTCGGTCAATAACCTTTTTATATTTAAAAACCATTTTCTTGTTTTGGAATCAACTTGCAAATTTCAAGGATCATACTCATTCAAGTCCAATTATTGCAATTAAATTATGAGATGTAATTGTGAAAGTGTTTTCTTTAATCATAATCCTAAGACATGTCACCCAACACTAAGATGAAATTTTTGTATGTTTTTGGTTGAGAATTAATAGGGTAAAGGTTGAGAAAAAAGTGTTAGCTCAAAGTTGTGCTATCCATGGCTCAAATGAAATTTTTGCAGTTTGAAAACAAAAATTTACTCGATGTAAACTTCTTATAATTCTTAAAGGTTTAATCTCTTTTTGGAAAAAGATGATTTGGTCTAGTGAAGGTACAAGATGAAGTGACCTTCTATTTTTATAGGTTTCAAGGCCAAAGGCTAGAGTAAAAACTCTAGATTTTGTTGAAAAAAATTATCTTTTTTAGCACTTATTTTATTAGCATGAATAATAATAAGTAGCTTTGTTTGCAATGTCATGATTCTTGTGAAAATGATCTTTTGTATTTTGAGAACACCATTTATTTGTCCAGATTGCTTGCTTGTTTAATTAGAAAAGACTTTTAAAGACACGTAATGAAGCTATAGCTTTTGTCTATGAAAGAAAAAGATTTGTAGGCTCAAAGAGTGTTTCATGTCATTGTATCTTTCAATTTTTTTTATTTCATATTTCTTTGATATGCCATTTTAATTGCTTTTGTGGGGCATCCTTATTTTAATTGCTTGGTTATTTTATTATTATTATTTAGTAATACCCCCCAACATTTGAATTTTTTGGGCTCTTTAGCTTTTTCACAACCTCGCTCTGGTTCTGATCTTTAAATTTTTGTTTGCCCTCTAGTATAGGGTGTGATCATAGTCAGGATAAACCTTTGACTTTTGGAATTCTCATTTGCTCTCTAGTGTGGGATGTGATCCTAGTCAAGGTTTTTACAAAGAAAAAACTTATTCAAGCTTAAATTGGGACCACGAGTGGTATATTTTAAAATATAAAGGGATAACAAAAATGGCATTTCATCATTTCAAACACAAGCGATTAGAACCAATATATTTTGTCCTCCAATATAATTGTTCAGAACTTTTGTACAAGGACTTGTGTTCTTATAAATCAATAACTAGCCATTCAAACTACATGCAATTATGCATACAACTAAAATATGGCTTAGGAGACATGAGGTGTGAGCTTTTTGTGTAGTTTTTTATTTTTCATGTCTTGGTTCAAAATTATTTGGTCACCTCAAAATTAGAATTCATTCAATAACTTTTTTCTCACCTTATGAACAGGTGTCTAAACATTGTTTTAAGAGAATATTGAATTATTTATAAAATCAAAGGGCAAGTTCAATTTTCAAGATTGTTTTGGCAAAAGGGTTTTAAGAAAATTGTTGTGGCCAACATGTTTTGAATGATGTAATGGAGTTAGTCATGAGGATTAGTTTTATGAGTTTTAAAGGGTACGGATTGCCCAATAGCATCTTATATAACACACCTTGGGTTCAATCATTTCTGCCATTATAATTATCCAATCATGGACAACAATATAATTCCCAGTTATTACTTTCACAAAAACATCTTTTGATTTCAAAAAAACAAAGGGACTAAAAAGACATGTTTTATTGAAAGATATGATGCAATTCCAACACCAAGATGCAAAATAGCAAGGTTTGACAAATACCAAAATCTTTAATGGCTTGATATCCCTAGTGACATCTATATCTTGTTAGTGTTTACAAACCACTTGTTATGCTCATGACGATCCAGTGACAATGTGGTGAATGACATTATCCTTCACAAACTTAACTTGTCCCTTACTTCCCAACTTTCAGACTTAATACCTTAAATTCTTGTAGCTTTTGATTGAATGGTTGAGTATCCTATCATGGTGTTCACGCTTCTTATTTTAATTATACCACTTAGGGAAAGATGATTTATAAGATCTAATGAAACTGGGGTAATATATTCGGTGTTCAAGAGATGGTGGTAAAATACCTTTGAGTAGTAAAGGTAAAATCTTTGGCAGTGGCATTTGAGCAATCGATGATACAGTGAGATCTAATCAAACCAGATTCTCAATCTGAGAGCCATTCCCCAACTCGGATTCTATCATGACTTTAGAGTTCACAATTCCTACTTTGATAGCTTGTTCAATCCTTTCGGCCACAACCACTAGGTTGGTTAATAAAGTGCTAGGTTGCACTTCCAATCAAGAACTCAAAGTAAGGCATTTTAAAAGTGTTGGTAAATAAACTAGCCATCTTGTTTTCTAGAAAAGAAGGATCTATCTGAGCAACTACCCCAAACCACCTTTAGGCGTATACCCGAATATATTCTCTATCACCCATTTCCATATCTTATAGGCTAGATCTATCTGGAGCGATGTTCATGTTGTACTCATATTGCTTGATCAAAGTATCTACGAGATCTTTCCACTTTTATAATTTAATGTTGTATAGCCTCATACATCAACCTAATGTTACCCCACTCAAATTGTCATGAAAGAAATGCATCAGAAATTTTTCCATCATGCATTACTTCTACCATCATGTTGCAATAAAAGTTTGGATAAGTGATAGGAAATTAAATTCTAGTGTACTTTATGAACTCAGGTATGTGAAATTTCTTTGGTATAATCACATTCAGGGTTAGACACATCTCAACAGCTTTAACATGATATACAAGTCCACTCATTTAATAAGCCTTACGTTAGCTTTTAACATTGTTATTTTATCATGATCAATGTCCTTAGAGGATTTTTATCTTATAGGATTCATTGGCGAATACATCCATAACTACTAGGGTCAATATAGGTATTATTAATTGCACAAATATTGTATTACATTAGGGTTCCTTACTCTGTCCACCCATCCTTTCTTTAGGTTGAATTGTTGTGGAAGTCACAGGCTAATTAAACATGCATTCACCAATGGTATTCTTGAGTGTTTGCTCGAGCAAGTTAATGAGGCAGGCCATATTAACCTTTATGCAATCTAGCTTCTCTTGGAAATGGACATTATAATGAGCATGTTCTTCATCTTTTATGTTTTTTTATTGGAGTCAGGTGTTAATTTTGTAGATTTGAGCTTTTTAGGGTCCTATATTCCAACCAATCATATGCTCACATGACATCTAAACCTCAAAGGATAAATGCATGTATGCATATAGATGCAAGTGTATGTACACATACATTACATATGAATTAAATTGTTCAAAGAGGAACCCATGACTTCTTTGTTGAATACGGGCAAACATTCATAGTCTAATGAATCTAAAAAAATATTTACCAAATCCTCATCTTAGTTAAATTCCATACACATTAGAGAGTACAAAACAAAAAGATGGGTTTAAGCCGCTTTCATTAAAAAAGACAAAATGGTTTTTATATGTGGTAAATTATTGCACGTGTTCATAAAAAGTTATGGTCTTAACTTAGAAAGATCTTGTAGACTTTAGGATTATTGATCAGGTCTTCTTTAATACAAAATGAATTATTGGGGAGTCTATATCTTAAGGTCAATTCTAAGTCACTACATGAAGGATAAGCTTTCTACTTAGTCTTAAAATGTTATATAACCTGCTCAGTGACCACCTTTCGTGAAGGCAATATATGGGTTTATAGCGAATGGTTGGGGCATTGTATGACTACCATTACCATGTAAATGCTCAGCTCATAGTTGGATATTTCACAAATCTGAACCCCGACTGAAAATCATAAGGCAGACCACTACTTCCCACCTAACCTAGAATTGAGTTTATTCACAAAATTAAAATGCATGAAGGTATTAATTCATACCTAATGTACCTATGCATGAGCAGTATGTAAAAAAATTCATGCTAAAATAGTATGTAAAAAAATACATGCTAAAATTAAATTAAATAGACCAACAAAAATAAACAAGCAAACAATCAAACAAAAAAAGCTTAGTCCGACTAGACAAGTTCTCAATGGAGTTGCCATCTTGTCATTACATGAACAACATCAAATGATGGAGCTACCTTCTAGAAATGTGGGGTGTTTGAATTTAATCATAAAGTTATGATTAGAGGGAGTCGCCACCTAGTATCATGATTACTAGAAAACTTATGGTTTGTGAGAGTCTGGGTAAGGGGACTAGTTTTGCAAAGAGAAGATACATCACCCCCAATGCACCTTACTTATGATAAGCTGCATTATTTATTGATTTTTATTCTAGGTTGTATTTTTATCTGTTGGTTTTGTCTAAAGTTCAATGCAGATCTCCCTTTGTGAGAAAGTCTTTATCTTATTGAGTAAAATCTTAACCATTCTATGACCCAAAATTTAGCATGCATTTATTTCCTAGATAGAACTGATTCATAACATTTATTGCTATCAATTCTTTTAATATGATACTGTAAGCATGAATTACAATGTGAAGTTCCTAAGTATTAATTAAACAAATTAGTCTTTGTGGTATTTTTAAAATTTTAATCAATCTTAATGGATAATCATAAACTGGTTATAATATCTATTTTGTATTTTTAAAACATGATAAAAAGGCATTTGTTTTTAGAAAATATGCAAGAAACATTTTAGAATTTAGTTGTATGTGACTAAAACATTTGGTTAATTATTATTTTTTATCTTTTTATCTATTCATATTTTTTTCTTTTTCTCTTATTTTTTTAGCATTCACTTAACCTAAAATAAAAGGTAATAAAAAGAAAACACAACACTCTCTCTCTCTCTCTCTCTCTCTCTCTCTCTCTCTCTTTTCACTATATTTTACTCACACACCCTATAATTACATGTTTACAAATAATAAAAATTTAAAATATAAAAATAAATTCAAACACACTAAAAATTTAAAATTTGTGAAATAGTCCTTCAAAAGCTTGGAAACAGGATGGAGAGATTGTTGGAAATTCAGGAACCACACTAGAAAGCTTCTGGAGTGGTGGAAAAGTGCCAGCGCATGGGTTTAGGGTGGCTTCTAACACGACCAAAAGATTGATGTTTTCTTCCAAGTGCAGGAATGTCGAAGTAATAAATAACCCGGCAAGACCAGGGTCGAATTATAAAGAGGTTAATTAAATAAATTATAGACAACAATAATACAACAACAACAACAACAATAATAAAGAAGTTGATGAGAACTTTGAGATGGAAGATTAATGTAAGGAGTAAACAATAATAAAAAAAAATGTCAACATTAGAGGATCCACTAATGGTATTTCAAACAAGTATAGTATAAACTCTTATTATTCAATTGGAAACCACACACAAAGGAGGTTCCAATTGGATGATTTGTCATTAATAGCTCATTATAGATTGTTAACATGATCATATTAATTATCTTATTTAAGTAACACTAAACTTTTAAATATTGTCAGGAATTCATTATGCTAACTTATGTTAACAACAAATCAAGTTCTTTTCATAGCACAGGTGTAGGTAATACCATACGGTTGGGCTATGAAAGTGTCAAGCATTTGTTGTACCAAGTGTTATACAACACTAATCTAGAGTAACCATTTAACAAGCAAGGTATTACGAATTAGCAAGATAAAAAGATAAGACATGTTAATATTAAACATTAAGGTCCATGTTGAGTTTACACCATACTTATTCGTTACACCATTAGTGTAACCTTTTCACCTTGACATAATAAACTTAGCTAAACATAATAAAGAAAAGAAACATAAATAAACAAAACAAGAACATAAATAAGATACAAGTTAACTAAGTAAAGGAAAGGAAATGAAAAGCATAAACAAGATATTAATGAAAGCAAAACTTAAGAATTAAAAAAAAATATAAAGAGAGAGAGCAAGAGCAAGCTCTTGATCTGAACAACCAAGCCCCTAAATGCATGGCAAATACCTCCTTTTATAGGCCAAAATTTAGAACTATTAATTTGATGAGTAATTGTTAAGTGGGTGACCAACTCTTGACTTGGTGAAAATTCTTACTTTTTGTCTGAATAAAATATCATTGCTAGCGTCAAAATTGAACCACTTGTACCTATGAAAGTTATAGGAAATTGTCTTATCTTTCCAGAAAAAAAAAATTGAGGTCATTTGGACTTATAGAACTCAAGATATGAGCTGAACACTAAACAGTGTCTGGGCTGTAGGACAGATTCGAACTTCTTCGTTGTTGCTATAATTTGGACTTGAAAATGACCTTTTTAAATTTTGGACTCCACATGAAAGTTGGAGGAATATGTCTTACCAAATTTTTTCAAAACTTTAAGGTCATTTGGACATCTAGAACTCGAGATATGACCTAATTACCAAACAGTGTTCAAGTTTGGACTGCACCAACATCTCTTTTCTAAGTTTGGCCCTCTTTTTGTCCTTTCAATTTCAATACTTCAACTCATTAATCAATCATTTCATTTATATGATAGGCTTGCATTTAAGATGAATATTTATCATAAATTAAATGTATCTTATATTATTAGGTATGTTATTATAAAACATGCTTTAGTTAAGGAGTTATTGATACTTAAAGTGCTAAATGATGATATAAAACCTTGATAAAAATGGACTTTTAAGTACTAATCATATCCCCCAACCAGCTTATTACTAGTCCCTAGTAATCAAAGCGTTAAAATAGAAAAACAATTTGCAAATTCCATGAAGAAAGGCATTCATCATTCAACTTCCATTAATCTAATCAGATAAACAAACTCTCATTAAATTCATATATCTGCTCAATACCTCTTAAACAAGATATTAATAAACCTTTCTTTGTGCTCAAAATATCAACATATAGTTATAGGGCTTTACTTGGAAGAAAACAAAATTTTTATTCTAATGTTTAAGGTTAACTTCCTTTTATTTATGTGATAGGCCTACATTTAAGATGAACATTTACCATAAATTAAAGGTATCTTATATTATTAGGTATGTTATTATAAAACATACTTTAGTTAAGAAGTTATTAATACTTCAAGTGCAAAATGATGATATAAAACATTGATAAAAATACACTTTTAAGTACTAATCACTCTAACATAACATGCGAGGATAAAATTGTATTGAAATAAAGTTTAATGATCAAAATGATAAATAAATAAAACAATATTGTTCATTGAAGAGTGTTAAAATGAACAGTAAAAAAACAATACAATAATCAAATTATTTCAACACATTCTAAATAAAACTAGCTATTTGTCACACAGTTCACCAAGGGATGAAATGTTTTTTTGCAGTGGAAAAAATAAATAAATATGCATGCTTTCAATGTATTTTTTTATTAAAAAAATCCTAATCATAAATAAAAATAAAAAATTTATGCATACATGTAGTTAAAAAAATAAAGAAACATTTATGCTAATAAATGAAAAAAAAAAAAGTTAACACGTCTATTCAACTCATTTTTTTGTTAGTCAAATATTTTTATTTCTAATGCAAAAGAATGAATGTATAGTTGTTCTTAACATATTTTTTGACATAAAAAATTATGAATTAAAAAGTTGATACTTACATATAATATAATAAAATGAGAATCATATACATTAATAAATATATATAAAAAAGTTGGAAACGCAAAGCCAAGTGTAAGATGTGAAATTAATTTTTACTGAAGTAGAAAAATGAGACAATATTAAAAATATGTTTCACTGTATCATAATTCTCTTAACTGAGATATGTAAGGATACTATTTATGCTAAATGAGATAAATCTTAAAATGTATGAACTAATAAAATAAGAAAGATTTGCTAATGCCAATAAAACTCTAAAATAAAATATAATCATCTTTATAAAAGTAAAAGATAGATAATTATGATATTAAACCCCAACTTTCTCCATTAATGCACATGTTTTGTTTTTATCTTAAAGGTCACCTCTTATTGCCAATAACAAATAATTTTATTTATATAAAACAAAAAAAAATTATAAATGAAATAAAATAATCTTTTTTGAAATATTAAATTCATATAAAATCATTTAAAAAACAACTTCCATTTAAAAATGATAAATGAACAATCTAAAATATAGAGAGAATCAATATAAATTTAAATATAAATTAAAAAAATTATTTTAAAAAATACATATAAAAACAAATATCAGTTAAAAAAACTAGAAAGAAAGAGGTTAACCATTTTTAGGCATGACGCGCTCCTAAACCATTTTGAAAACGGGCATGTGCGTATACCTACAATGGCAAGCTCATGTGTGTAGACCTTTATTTTTTTTTTTTTTTGAAAATGGGGCAGACAACATGTTGTCCACCTCATAAGATTGTGAAAAAAAATAAAGATAAGCAATGCGTCACTTAGTTCTTCCAGTTTCCGACCATAGTTGTGGTCATAAAATCTAGGCTCGTGGATTTTTAACCTATAAACTCATTTTCAATTCATTTTTTAGTCATTTAGGTGACACTTTCCTCATTAAATAAAACTTATTGACACCGAGATTGATACTTGTTTTTGGGCTAAATCAATATTTATCGAGCCTTTCTTTATCATTAGAATTAGGTAACTTTCTCTCTTATCTCTCAAATAAAAAACTAAAAAGTATTGTTGGATAAAAATTATAATTTAAAAAGTAAGAGGATCAAAGTGAGATTTTTTCTCTATTTTTCAAACTACAACCTTTTTTTTTCATTGGATTACACTTTGGTTCCCCTTCTTTGAATTCCATCTCTCCGTAAAACTTCTTGATAAGATTGATCATGAATTTTGACATAAAAAAATGTAATAGGATAGAAATAAGGTTCGAGGACTAAATTTTAAAATCATTTCGCTATAGATTACTAAAGTGAAAACATCACATGTTTTAAAGTATATGTTAATAATATTACAAG